>JAXGGA010006778.1:0-67321 GCA_038373865.1 Uloborus plumipes | reverse complement strand
AAAAAATATAGGAGTTAGAAATAAAATATAGGAGTAAGTAGGAAATATAGGAGAATATCTGACAAACTGAGGAAATATAGGAGATATAGGAGGACTATGAGGCCTGCATTTACTTTACCTTTTGATTAATCGCACTTAAAACTGGTCTAATCCCCCCTGGTCATACATCCTGGTTTTACTCCTGATATCAAGTAGCCTAGGTGCTTCTAATGAACATGACATACCTTGCGTTAAGTATGATCAGGATCAAAGGTCAAGGAAACTTGATTTTCTTGTCTAGACAAAGTTTAATTTAAAATTAACTTGATGAATGAATTCCCCGAAAAGCCCTTTGCATATAAATTCTGAACAAAAAATGAATGAATTCTGTAAAAGTAGTTTCTCTGTACGCAAAGTATCAATGCAAAGAAAACAACTTATCCCTCCAACAGGTTCAGTAGCAGCATCGCAGACTATATTTCTTCTTCTTTTTCACGAAATCTTCTACTTTAGGGTAGAAAAATATAGCTCAAAATGATAGAAAAAAAGAAAGAAAAAGGAGCCTAAATCCAATCAGTGAGAGACAAAATTTTCTACTTAGGACCCTGACAATTCGAATAATAGTGGTGTACTTGGGTACAAAGGAACATATTGTAACGAGTCCGTAGCACCTTCAACTTTCTTAAATGATCATTCCAATCTTGAGGAAATAACTATAAATTTATTTACAAGTATTTACACTATTTACAATAGGAGCAGTAAACAATTGCTAAACATCCAGCAATTAGGTAGCAAAACAGTACACTGTACTCTCAACAGTAACTCAGCACCACGTATCTCACGTGAACAGTAATTAAGAAATTACAAAAGCAAAACAAACATTCGCCCAAGCGAATAACGAGCGAGCTCTCAAAATCCAATCTGAGAAAAACTAACTGACTTGTGTTCAAGGCCAGCTTTTTATACACTCAAGGACATTTCTAGCAAAATCTGGAGTATTCTGTTTATTCATAACTTGAAATAATCCATTGAGAAAGTTCTCGCAATAAAAAGAAAAAAAAAACCACGCCAACCACTCCGAGCGAAAAATGTCTTCATGCTTATTAAAGTTAGGGCAAGTGTAAAAACTACAAAGTGTTTCAGGGCCGGTATACAAGTGATAAAAGTGATATCTTCAGATACATTTGCAACATGTCGCCAGATAAAACCAAAACTAATGAAAATAAAGCAAGGCAGGAAAAACCACAACTATTTACAAGATTTGTAACAATATGCACTCTACGAGTTTTCGCTATATTATAATAGAGTGTGGCACCGAATTTCGAAAATCGATGGAAATGCTCAAATTTAAAGATCCAAATTGGGTGGTTAGAAAAAAAAGGGGCTAGATTTCAAATGTAACTCCTGAAAATCTGCTATTGAGATATAATTTTTGAAACTCGATGGGGAAATATTGTTGCATTTTATAAGTGAAAAGTGGTACTACTGTCTGATTTTCTTCGGTAAAACCTTCCACGTATTTACGCATGCGCCAGGTCTTCTCTGATCTTACCAAAATAGGGGTGATTGGTAAGATAACAATGATAGGAAGAAAATTTTAGAAGCATTGATCAAACAACGTAGAACAATGCTAATTTCAAAGACACAGTTTAGTTGAATACGTCCAAAGGAAAGCAAATGCAAGTTTCAAATTGAAAACTTCGGAAAGTTCCCACTCACCCCTTTTTAGCCTGCTTTCCCGTTAAAAATCAAAGAAAGACGAAAAAGGTATTAAAAGTAGCTTAATGCATCCAAAAAATATCGCCAAGTACAAAAATATCGTCAAGTTAAAAAAATAAAAAGGGAAAATGAACATCGAAACATTAAAAATTTGAAAGTAGGGTATTGAGATGGGGAATTTGTGTGTCGGTCGGTCGGTCGGTCTGTCTGTCCCCCCCCCTTATAACTTTTGAATGAACATTCCGATTTGGACAAACTTTTTTTTGTTGGAAAGATCTCGGCGATAAACAGCTCATTCCTAAATTTGATTTTTCGATTTGAACAATTTTTGGTTTAACTTTGAGCCGTTCAAATAACCTGTCCCGCGATGCTAACTTTTGAGTGAACAGTCCGATTTGAACAAACTTTTTTTTGTTCGAAAGATCTTTTCAAGGATACTTCATTCCCATATCTATATTTTCGATTTGAACAATTTTTCGTTCAACATTGAACCGTTCAAACAAGCTGTCACCCTTAATACCTTTTGAGTGAACAGTCCGATTTAAACAAACTTTTTTTTTTTGTTCGAAGGATCTCAGCAAGGATACTTCATTACCGTATTTAAATTTTCAATTTGAACATTTTTTCGTTCAACATTGAACCGTTCAAGCAACCTTTCCCCACCTAATAACTTCTGAGTGAACCATCCGAATGGAATAAACTTTTTTTTTGTTTAAAAGATCTCGGAGAGGCTCATTCTCATATTTCGCTTCTTGATTTGAACCATTTTTCGTTCAATATTGAAACATTCAGAAAAAAAATTTAACATAAGCGCCTACAGGGAATTTAAGTTGAATGTTGATCCTGAACTTAAAGTCGGATTTCCTTCAAACTAACTTTGTAAGAAAATGGTTTTGATAAATAATGTTTGTAAAGCACTTTTCTGAATAATCTTCTTTGAGGACTCTATTCCGACTCCGACTCCGCAAACATGGCGGAAATGCAGGCTCAGAAAAAAAATGACTGACTGTGCAGAGGATTTTTTGTTTATTTATTCATTTGTTTCATTTTATTTATTTATTTATTTTTTGGCAAACGATTTTTTTTTTTTTGTAACAAAAATGTTTCATTCACGAGGGCATTTTATTCTTTATTTATATTTAACAACTGGCAACGGATTCAAAGTGAAATTCGAGACATTTTATCAACGGACGAGTTTTTTATTCCTTTTTTGATAAAATATGTTTTGATGTACTTTGTACTTTTAATTTTTTTTTTTTTTTTTTGAAAACGATTGAGGAATTTTTCTACGGAAGAACTGTAACAGTTACATTCTTTAAAAGGTGCGACAAAACTTTAGTTATTCATTTATTTAATTTTTATGAGTTTATTTCATCTGATGAGAGGGCTATATTTTGCTTTTAGAAATCAGCTTTAAGTGCTAAAAGTATGTTTGACATAATTTTTAGTCTCAGATAATCAAGAGAAGTAGAATGCCGATGTCGATGTTCGGGAAAGTAGGCTCGTTTAGTTCTTGACAGAACTTCTTGTTTTAAGTGGAATGGTTCGCGAGCGGTTTTCACGGACCGACAGTACTTTACAATCGTGAAAATGTAAAAGAAAAAGTGCAGTCTTGATCACCGTCTAAAAGGCAGTTCAAGTAAGACAAAACTAGATTTTCAATTATTTTTCATTCAAATATGCTCTTAAATGAATATTTCATCGAGTTTGGCCAAGTGTTAATGTTTCTTCTCTTAAATATTCATTTTTACTACCAAGTTTTTATTAACTGGGTTTGATGTTTTGTCTGTTCGGGTGGAATCTCAATCAATTGTCTCAGTCAATTTTCCTCACTATCTGTGATCGGATTGTTTTGAAATTTTATATGCAACCTCAGACCCGATGACAGGAGAAAGATTCTCTAATCAAATTAATAAAGAAACGATTAATTATCAGTTTATTCCAACTTCAAAAAAACATTTTTACATTTTTGCATTAATCCTCTAATGGACGAAAACATACTCGCACAAATTAGAATTAAATATCTAGAAATCCTCAATTTTTCTGCATCAAATAAAATTTGTTCCAATGTTTTAAGGTAATTAGAAAGTGAATTATAAATGTGTTTTAATTATTTTATGCAAAAATGTAGGTGTTGGCATAAACTTTATAGCAGAAACTTTTTTTTCTCTATAAGTTTATCATCCAGTGGTATATCATATAGTAAAGCAAAGTGCTCTCTTCGGATGGCTGATCTAACAGAATTTTAGGGAGGGGGGATAAAATACTCAAAACCAGGATTACGGTTTTGGACAGGACAACGGGCTTAACCGTTTAAAACCATCCAAAAGTGTCTTAAACTGTTTAAAAGTATGCCAAAAGCTAAGGAGATTTTATATAATCAATATGTATTAACTGCAATATTATTTGTAATGCATAAATATAAATATTAATTAGTTCTAATTAATTACTATTAGTGAGAATATTTATCTCTAAATATTAACATTAAAATTGAAGAAAATTAATACTAATATTTTAAGCAAAAAGGTAAATTCGCCCCCATAACACTGCTGCTTGAAATTTCCTTATGTAAGAGATGGTGTGTTATGAAAAGAAATTTGCATAGCTACCAAAGTAACTAATTTCAGTTGTATTTAGAACTCAATTAAAAAAAGAGTTTTAAATGTTAAACTAAATTAATTAACTTTTTAATTAACTTTTTTTAAAAAGTTCCTGTATGATATTGTTTTACATGATGTTTCAATAAAAAAAAAACTATATCCTTGCTAGAAATATATTTATTAATATGCACTATATTTCAAAACTAGTGAATTTTTTTTTTTTCAAATTATGGTTATTTAGTGTCAGAGCATGAAATGGCTCTAATAGCTATTTCATCACTATAGTTGAGAAGAAAAACTACAGTAAAGCTTGCAATATACTGCCAACTCTGTTATTATTCCATCCAAGGACTGCAGTTTTGTGCTTATTAGCACTTGTCAGCCAGGAACAGGATTAACCTAGCTGGAAGCAGAAATCCTGTTATAGAAGCAAAAAGAGCCAAAAAAAAAATTGATAGCTAATATGAAATTAGAACACCAGCGAGAGACTTCACACACTCCAGGGCCCCCCGTACCTACCACAACTCGTGGTTTAACCGGGATAAGACCCTGAAGAGCGCTCTGTTCTTAATTTTGAACCAGACCAAGGGAAGAGCGATCCCTTGGCCCAGCACCCCCAGAGGTATCGTTTCACTTGGAGGACTTCGTGACCACGACATTATTAACGAAATTTTTGAAATTAGAACACCAGAAAGAGACTTCACACACTCCAGGGCCCCCCGTACCTACCACAACTCGTGGTTTAACCGGGATAAGACCCTGAAGAGCACTCTGTTCTTAATTTTGAACCAGACCAAGGGAAGAGCGATCCCTTGGCCCAGCACCCCCAGAGGTATCGTTTCACTTGGAGGACTTCGTGACCACGACATTTTTAACGCCCCCCCCCCCCCACCCCGCCCACCATTAATCAAGACGGTGGATCTTTGATCGGTTGGAATTGAACCCAGGTCCCTTCGGTCACGAGTCCGACGCCTTACCAATCGGGCCACCACGGCCCACCAGCGAGAGACTGAGAGGCTGACGAGTGACACTAAGCACAAAATTGCAGTCAATATACAAAGTCAGTATATACAATAAAGCTTTCTTTTTTTTTTCTTCAGTTGACAAAATCATTTTGTTCTTTTAAGCAAATTATTGCACTGCTATATTTTGAGCACACATGCACAACTTTGTGGATGGAAGTTTGGCTACTGTTAAAAACAAATTACTTAAACTCATGACTACTAGTTGAAATTTTTAGTGAAGAGTTGCAACTTCTATATAACTAGATTAAAATCAGGTGATAAATTTCATGTATTTTTAAATACATATTTCAGTGTTCACATTCAATAAATAAGTTCTAACTTACTTTTTTTTAATTTTTAAATGTTTCTTTAGTTGATTTTATTCTGTTTGATACTTGCTCATAAAATACAATTTAACTAAAATTTAGTTTTGGACACTAGGGTTTTGGACTCCCCCCCCCCCCCCCGATCTTGAAAAGTCTATGTGGGTGTGGCTTCGCTACTTTTCTATACTATAAGCTTTGAGTTAACTTTGACCTCCCACCTCCTCTCTAATGGAACTTTTAAAATGATGGGTCTGAAAGGGAACCAGACAAGTTTTCTAAATCTACATTCGAATCACGACAAGCATTGGTGATGGCTATATTTATAGATAACACAGCCACTATCGTCTGGAGGTGACGAATTTTTAGACAACAATTCCTCCAGGTACTGGTACACTGTATTAAGGTGTGATACATTAAAATCAAGGGCTCTGGAAAGTTGACATCTCCCCCCCCCCCCACAAAAAAAAAAGAAAATCCCCTCTGGCTGTGCCCCTGAGCATACCTTATTTTATTTCCCATTCAAAACACTTTAACTTTTAAAACATGCTTTGTAATGTAAAAAACAAATGTTGAACTATTAAATTTAACAAGATAAATCATGTCATTTAGTGAAACCCCAGAAATCTGAACAGCTTGTGAAGCGAAGGCATAAATTAAACTTAAAAAAACAGCAACTTTTGAATTGTAGAGTTGCATGTTTCTTTACTAGTCATAACACCGGATTTTCAGTTTTAACAATTTTTCTCCCAATCGCAAACTGCAGCCTCATCAACACTGAATTTAACGTCCAATTTTGTATCACTTTCTCCTATATCTAGGAATTTGAGCATTTCAAGTTTTTCTCTAACTTAACAAGTGGCAGATTTTTCATAGCTCAACCACAAAGGTGTCACAGCCACAAGGGCCTCAAAAAGTAGACAAAATTGCAATACTTTAATTTGATTATAGACAAAGCAGCCCCTAAAAATGTGTTGCAAAGGACCCCCAAATTTATGAATTGACCACTAAACTATATTTATTGTGTTACAAGTTACTCTGGAGTGTATTTACATTTTGCTCTGAGTTTACTACACAATTAGTCTGTTATGAGCAGTTAATGAAAAGCTAACAACAGAACAGATTTATCGGTATGAGATAGATAAATTTGCACACAACACAAACGACACACTTTAATGATCGTAAAAACATTTGTGCTCTTGTAGCCTAGGCTATATAAATTGTGCTCTTTAAACTGTACAGTACACAGTACAGTGTACATGCTTACAATAATGTTTGTGCTAAACATAGAAGTATTAAGCACTTATGCTTTATTGTGGTTAAAATTGCTTTATTTTTCACCTAAAATAAACTTTCAAATCCTATTGAAATGATGTAACAAAAATTTAAAGGGCCACGCAATAAATCCATACTTTCCAGAAATTGAACAGAGCTCAGCTCCAATTTCGATGTTCCACAGTACATAAACATTTAAAAGTACATTTTTACTGCACTAATACACAAAGCTTTTGCTTTATGTTACTACAATTATCAGAGAAAAAACTTCAAACTTTATATCTTTTCAAAAGACAATGCTAAATTCTCATACCAAATGACTGTTAGAATATAATTGTTACCTCAGAACTACACATCAATAACCAGGAATGCTGGTCAAGGTGCAGAATGCATCCTTAAATTTTTAGAGGGCATGTTTTCAGGGGTATGTTTCTCTATTTTCGGAGTCGCTTGCTCTTAGCATCTTAGCGTATAGGGGGAGTTGGGCACCTCTAGAATAACAGTAGGATATCCTACTATTACTCTGTGGTAATGATATGATATGACACAGTCAAATTTTAAAAAGCATCACTCAAGTGCATTTTTAAATGCATATTTTCAGCACCAGTGTAAATCAATAGTACAACTCTTACATCTATTACAAAAGAATCGTAACAGAAGAATATTTTTCCAAAACTGTTCATAAGCCATTATTCATAACCTTTTGAGCACAAAATTTTACCGTGCTGATCATATAGGAAGTTCTAGTTAACAAACAATAAAACAAATGATGAAAAACAGGGAAATTTCTAGTACTTAAGAAATTTTGTTAAGAATATTTTATATTAAATCAAAACTCATTTATAGGAATAACAAAAGGGCAAAGTTATGAAAATTGTAAAGTTTTCGTAGGCGCAAACAATTTAATTAAGTACCCACTTAAACTTTGCACAAATGCTATAAAAAAAAATTACCTGGAAATTTAAATATTACAAATTCAGATGGGGAAACTATAATTAATAAATTTATGCACTTGCTAAAGAGAAAAATACAGTCATTTAGTCAAAATCAGTATTTTTTACAGAAGTTTCTTTAAAAAACAAAAATATATACATGTAATACATACTTTCCCCTTCATAATCTGGTCTCGGAGGAGCAGGTGGGTTCTTTTTCTGTCCAAAAACTAGATGTTTCAATATTTTGGCCATAGCATTTAAATTTGCGAAGAAAATCCCAATGTCAACAAAAGATTTCAATTGATTGATGAGTCATCAAGACTTTCCCAGGCGAGAGAAGACCTTTAACAGATTACAAAAAAAAAAAGTTTTGCGGGTAAAAAAAATACTTTAAAATCCACTGGTTTTATTGAGTTGATTTTCCACCACAATGCACACGTGTTGAGCTATTCTAATATGTAAATATCCAGTTCAACTTGTTACAACCGCACACATGCTGCTTTTGCATTACAAGTCAAACAGTTCATTCAACACTTCCAGAAACCATAATATTGTCGGATGGCCAAAAATAATTACAAATCAACGTTGATATTTTCTCCGCCAGATGTCGCTAGCAAACACCGCCGGAGTTTGACGTGTTTGGCTGCACCTTGCAAAAAAAAGTTTATATTTTTAAGGAAAAACTTGAAAATCAATTACTAATTCTGTCTTAAGCAAACAAAACAACTTTAATGTTCTCTTTTTGTTGTTTTTTCTGTGCAAACAGAGTAAAATGGAGTCAAATCTTATTTTGCTTCCCTACCACAAGATAAATCTCCCAATTTACCATAAATTCATAGATAGTGCAAGAAATGTTCCAAAATATTTATTATTTAGGCTCTCTGTAAATACTATGTAATCATTTACTTATTATTCATCATTTTAATCCCGACTTCCTTTTCAAAACGAAACAAACGCGCCAGCGACCGAAACGAAAAAAATGATTTAAAAATTTGAAGTGAAGTAAATGCATTGTTTTGGTTCAGTCGAATTTCAAGAGTTTTCATGTGTTAATTTTTAAATGTGCTGTACGTGAAATTTTTTAAAAAAGAATTCGCATTTAATGCTATTCATCCAAAAATGTCTGCTTTGCCGGGAATTTCAGAACTGTTATCTAGCATTGACAAAAAAATCATGGTTGAACTAAGAGATGGTCGAGTATTAATTGGTTACCTAAGAAGCATGGACCAATTTGCAAATTTGGTGCTTCACAGAACTGTAGAAAGAATTCATGTGAACAGTAAATATGGTGAAATACCTCTTGGTGTGTTTATAATAAGAGGCGACAACTTGGTTTTACTCGGTGAATTTGATGAAGCTTTAGACATGAGGAATGGACTTACTCGAGTGTCTCAAGATGAGATTCTAGAAGCGCAGATATTGGAGCAAAAGGCAAAACAAGAAAAAGAAAAACTGCGTGTTAAAGCATTGAAAGAAAGAGGTTTTAGCTACCAACTGGACACAACGCATGAAGATTTTTAAAAACTTATTTTACGTTGTTTTTAAGTTTATAATTGTCAAGTTTCATTTTTATGCAAATATTTTTTTTTTAAACATTTCACAATGTTTTGATGTCATTGTATGAAAATTTGCAGAAACTGAAGTCGAGATATTTCTAAAATTATCGATCTGCTTCATCTTTTCTTTACATAATTTGCTTTCAGCATTAAAAGATATGCAGAAATTTGCTTCAATGTTATACTGCCTACATAATAAATACGTGATTTTGTCTGAATCTTCACAAGTTAACTTTGATACTTCATTTTGTCAAAAGATTTGAGAGTGAATCTCTGAAAGAGTTTTTGAGTGAATGTGAATCTTGTTCTTTTATCAATGTATTAAAAACTTTAAAATTTTTTAAATGAATTTTGTTTTAATGTGCAGCTGAAATTTTTTTATAATTTTTTAATGTTTCAAAATTTAAAATATATTTAAAATTAGTTAATCGTTACACATTTGAAGTCAACTCATCATCATACTTTTTTCTTACTATTTTTTTTCCACTTGTTCATAACTATTTTGGTATTGCTTAAAGTGAATTGTTCCTTTTTTCGTCGACTTTTGTTGTTATTTTAATTGAACACATTAAATAAACCGCTCTAAAATATATGTCGGATAAGAATACAAAATTCATTTTTATTAGGTCCTGGATGGGGGAGATGGGCACATGTGGACAACTCGATTTTTCTGAACTTAAAAAAATGAAAATTATGAAAATAAATATGCATCAATAGTGGCGTAATGATCCGTTTCCCATAAATATTTGAACATTTGGCAATAAAAAATTTTTTGAGATATGTCGATCAGGCAACTTTGGAACAATAAAGTAATTTATGCTGAGTTGGTTTGTAAGAAAATTAATACACCTGTACATTACATTGTGAAAATTAATTATTTTAAAGCACATAGCTTTTTTTTAAGCATTATTCATGAGTCAAATTTCAAAAAAAAAAAATCCCATCCTAGATTTAGCAATATTTAAACATCTAGCTAAGGGGCACATATCGACAGTTTAAGTGTATCCCTAATCTGATATACAAGTAAGCTATTACATAAGAAAAGGAAAAATTAGGGTGCTTGAAAAAGTTTATAAATAACTAACAAAAACTTACTTTTATTCTTTGCCTGTGTATAAGCTATGTAGTTATCTCTGGATTGAACCACAGCAAACAATATGCCTTTACAAGTGAAGAGGAAAAAGTCCAAATTGTGAGTGTATTTTTGAGGCTAAAGAATATGTTGTTGCTTGTGTTACTGTAGGGTTACACCTGCAAGAAGTATGAATCATGTTTTGGCAGTTTTTTTTTTTTTTTTTTCATAGAAAGTTGATACTTTATATTATGATAAAAATGGCTCCTTGCATTAAAATACCCATACTTCAAAATCCGTGGGTTAACAGGTTTTCAATATACCTGGTGTGTTCTTTTCTGTTATACTGGAAAAAATGAGATTTTTAAAATATCTTTAACAATGTGAACACATGCTTAACTTAAGTCATAATAGGAGTCCTATAAATTATTTAAGGACATAAATAAAATTGAATGCCTTATTTTTGTTGAAAAATAAATTAATGATACTATTTTCATAATTCTGTCAGGAAAATCTAATTAACAAGAAATAATTTTATAAAAAATTGACCTAAAAAGAAGATATCATTATAAGTCCTAACATTAAAGCATTTGGCAAATTTTATAGATTTATAAAGCTAATTATAAACGATTCACAATCACTGAATGCTTCTTCATCAACAAACGTATGAGGTAATTAATAGCAAACACATGTTAATTTTCTCTTTTTTCTTGTTTAACTATTTTGATTCTTGACTATTTTTAAGTCTTAAAAAAAATGTAAAAATTTATTCATGAACTTCTCTTTCTCAACTTCAGTCAAACCTGACTCATTTTTGCAACAACCAATATGAAAAGTACTATTTGTCTTAAGTTCCTTTAATCGAGTACGTAAACTGACTATTTCTTTCATTTGAAAGAACCCCCCGCTGAAAGATTTCACAATAGATTCATTCGGAACTTTTCTGAGTGAGGTTCTACCTGCAGCATGATTGTACAACATGATGCAAATCAAAGAATGCTAGATGTAGTCGACTCACTTTCTCTAATTACTATATGGTTCTGTAATCTATTTTTTCCGATCTTATAGTTTGCTTTAAAGCTGGAAATTTCAATTTTTTTAATTTTTTTTTAATGAATTGCAAAGTGAACTTCTGAATTTCCCGGCATGCTGGTCAACATTACTTATTTCCGGCATGCCTGGAGGGGGCATAGGCGGACTTACAGGGGTGCCCCGCACCCCCAACATTTTGCTTAAATTTTGAAAAAAAATTAATTTAGCGTATTTCATCCAGGGGTGATTGTGTTCCGGTATTTTACCGGATTTCCGGTATTTTCATCAGCGATTTTGGTATTTTCATTTTCGAAAATACCGGAAATAAGATATTTTTAATCCAGATTTTTTTTTCCCTTTCTCGAATTTTCGGTGATTATACCGATAATTATTTATAATGGTCATCATTTCGCATTTTCAATGCTTGCTGTTCCTTGTTGAAAGGCAAGCAAATTACATCTCTTTTTATTTTAATAAAATTATTAAAACAAGAGTTTTAAGCAAAGTTCCATGCTCTGTAAGTGTAAAATGTCAAGAACTTAAATGCTTAATCTCTGGCTGAATATTATTTTTGTTACAACAATTTAAGTTTTTTAACCCATACATAACATCTTTAAATAGTATTTCACTTCAGTGTTAATAAGTATGAAATCTTTGACTCTGGTCATATTGTATTGATTAGGAGATTTATAGGTACTACATCTAGATAAATTCTTTTCCAAATTTTCAGTAACAAATGCAACTTTCATTAACTATGTTATATTATTATTTTCGCACAACCAACTGTAATTCTGTTAGACCTTTACTTTATCTTTAAAATATTTTTTAGAGATAATTTGTACAATATCAGCTCTAAAGTAACTTTATTACTCGTGTATAATTTAATTAAATTTATGCACAACATTTTGTCTAAAAGCTATTTGAAACTTTTCGAATATATGAAATGTGTCTTGTTTGTTTATGAATGGCAATTTCTGACAAACTAGCAAAAATACCCGGCGTTGCCTGGGTCAGTAATAATGTTAAAAAGCAATTTATATTCACCTTTGTTTTGTTTTTCCAGAACTAAAAGAATTTGGCGATTTTTAAAATGTCGCCAAATTTGCGTAACTGTTTTGTTATACCTAGGATAATTTTACTCCCTTCCCTTTTTTATGAAAATATATTAAGTATTATTATGTCACTAATTTTTGTCACAAAGAAATAGTCATCAAATGTTGAGATACTATTGCTGACCATAAAATGAAGCAAAAGGTTTTTGTCCTAAATGATTTTGAAATTAATGGGAACATTTGACAATTATTTGTGCAAAAACGCAAATTAATGGTAATTCAAGTCTTGTTTAAGGGTTTTATTAATTTAGTATGCGGATTACTTTACGTTTTGACATAATTTTAAAAAGGTTTTTAATGGATACATACGGAATCGGCCAACAAAAGAAAAAAAAACGAACTTTTCATATGTGGGAGTATTATATCGATGATTAAGATTTTGCCGCAGTCTATAAATGTCAGACAATAATCGTTTTATTTTGGTTACGTCATGTAAGCAGTAAAGTGTGTTATTACGTAGTCTTTGGCACAAAAACTGGTACCAGTTGAAAAAATCGCCAAGAATCTCAGTTATTAAAATCTTCTTGTAACAAATTTGGCAAAATTCCTGTTCAATTGGATACTAAGTAACTGCACAATTGTAAATACCCCGAGAAAGTCCCAAGTAGCATCAACTCATCGGATTTTGCTCGGCCAATCATGGAACTCCTCGTAAACTCATCCCGTAACGCACGATGACATCGTTCCGATCAGTATCCGAGCACGGTTTTCGATGAGTTACTTTTCATCGGAAAGTGACATCCTTCCGATCAACTTTACTGATGAAAATAAGCCGAGTTATATTCCATCGGAAAACGATATCCTTTCGATCAAGTTTCCTGATGAAATTCATCGGCACGGGACTGTTCTGCTCGTAAATTGCTCCAAATCTCATCGTATTTCGAGCAAAACTCATCGGATTTTGCTGCTAGGATTCTGTTTGGCCGATGAGACATGTTGGATCATCGGCCGAAGAGAATTTCATCGGGTTTCGATGAATGGCCGATCATCGGCCGATGAGATGATGCTGCTAGGGGTGCCCAATCAACGAAAACAAATTTAAGAATTACCGTTAAGTTGTATTTAAAGCTCCATCAAACTGAAAAATAATGAACCTGATCCATTTATTAGTTGCGAACCTCTTCAAGCGATTACATTACCGATACTCTAAAACACATTTTTACAAAACTCGCAAAAATAATTGATGCAGTGAACAATTTATTAATAAAGAAATACAATTTATTCTACAAAATAATATTTGCCCGTTTCAAAGCACTATAAAAAAACACCTTGCTTAAGGATAAATATTCTACTTACAATTAAGACTACAAAATGTTTTAAAATACAAATCATAGTAAAAACTCGTTAGAGAGTTGGCGTGCGAGCATTTCCAATGTCTATGTAAAAGCCTGGACCCGAAAGCAGAATACTGCTAAATCGGCGACGTACGTCGCAGAACAGACATCGCGGCTGAAGAACAATTCTGTTCAAAATTGAGCGGGGAAAAAAAAAAAAAAAAACGTTATCGTTCGAAAGCGCGCGAAAAAAAAAAAAAAGAAAGTTATCGTTCGAAAGCAAAAAAAAAAAAAGTTTCGTTCGTAGCCCATGTCTCGCAGAGCAGCAGGCAATAATGCCGACGCCGCCGTAGCCAGTGCCGTGAAAATTGCCATATATAGACCACAGCAGACGTGCGGACGACTTGACTTGAGCTTCTGAGGACCTTCCTGATTTTTCCGCAGAACTTCAGTGATGACACTTGCGCAGGCTTCGTTTGAAGTTCTGCAGTTCTTCTTATTTGGGCCGCAGAACTTTAGCTACGAAACTTACAGTACACATTCGTTATTCAAATAATGTTTCCAACGATTATTTTTTTTCCTCAAGAGAATCGCGGGGACGCAAACTTAGTCTGAAATTCTGCAAGCCTTCACATTTTGGCCGCAGATCTTAAGTGACGAAGCTTGCGGTAGGTACACAAATCAGTTCTTCAAATTATGTTGAAAACATATTTTTCGCAAGAGAATCGCAGGGGCGCAGGTGTTCAATTGAAGTTTTGCAGGTCTTCACATTTTATCCGCAGAACTTCAGTGACGACACTTTATAGTATATATTAGATATTCAGTTATGTTTAAAACCATGTTTCCTCATGAGGGGATGGCGGGGACGCAAGCTTCGCTTGAAATTCTTCGGGCTTTCATATATTGGCCGCAGAACTTCATTGACGAAGTGTGTAGTACAAATAGTTTTTCAAATTATGTTTGAAACAATTAATTCTTCCGCGTTAAAGAGTCGCGGGGAGCGGTATTCGTTTGAAGCTCTGCGGGGGGGGGGGGCGCTTAACATTTTATTCGCAGAACCTTAGTGACGAAACTTGTAGTACAAACTATAGTTACTCAAATTTTGTTTCAAACAATTAATTCTTCCGTGTTAATAAAATTGCATCCCAAAAATCTGTATCCGAAATGTTTTCAACGAAAGATTGCCGATTTTTAAAATCGCAGAACGTTATTTCCGAAGTATAGTATGTAATTAATAAGTAGTTGAAGTGATATCGAGAAAAAAAACGGCTGGAAAGAAGCGGAGAGAAAAGGTTTGTTTCTATCTCTTTTAAGTGCATAAGACCGGCTGATTTTAAATCAGCCTATTATGCAGACTCCCGTCCCACATATAACTAAATTCTATTCTGCAAGATAGATTTAAGCTAACATCAATGCATCCAACCGAAAACTACCAAAGCAAAGTTGCACATTTTGTATGGTTTGTGTTGTAGCGTGGGGGCGCAGTTTATGCTGCTCGGGGTCTCTATCTAATTTTAATTATTTAGTCGGTTTGCACTTGACAAAAAAAAAAAAAAAGAAATAATAATCGGTTAAAATGCCGCCCACCTGGTTGCTGCGCCCGTGGCAAGAGCCACTCCTGCCAACCCTAGCTACGCCACTGCTACCCAAGCATATATGGTCATTCCAACGATCAAATCATGTCCGAGACTTTAGAATTTTTTAAAATAAATTTTAATAACTCCCACCCATTAAGTGTATTTTTTATTGGTTCTCCATTTAATTTTGTGCCATGAAGTATCAATTGATTAGGTGTAATCCATTTAGAAAAGACACAACAAAAATTATCTTTGTCAGAAGAAGGAGAAAATGACGTGTCCCAGCTTGAAATTGCTAGAATTTTAAATGTGATTTAAAATTAAACTGAAATGTAACAAAAAAACAAATGACACTGCAGTGCACAAATGATGCTTCTAACACCATTTCTGCAGTTTATTACGCAAATGAAAAAAATTTCCCCAAAAAACACTATTATTTATCCATGTCCCTAGTTTTCCTATGTTTCGAATTGTCCACTCTGTTACAAGCCTTTTGGAAATGAAATAAATAATTGCATTCAATCTGATATATATTTTTAAAAATATAGGTAGTATAACTGCCGTGATTAGCTTGCTACATTGAATTATGTCGTCAACAACCAGGGTGAGCCTCATTCTTTTCTTATGGTAGTTAATTTGAACTGTTGGATGTCCATTCTGTTACAGTCGATTTCATGATGAAAAAAATAGCTTTTTTTCTTGAAATTGCAGACAGCCTTACAGTTTTAGGCTGTTTATTCCACTTTATGCTTGTTCCGTGATTCTAACTTTTCTTTGTAATTATGAAGATATTTTAAAGGCTTATTTGTCCACTCTATTACATGTCCACTCTGTTACACAAAGTGATCAAAATATTTAATATCCTTCCAGAAATGAGTCATGTACTAGTTATTTACACTTCATTATACACAAATAAATTGAAACTAAATAAAAAAATATGATTAGTTGGTGAAAATTATTTAAATTGATAAACTTAATATAAGTGAAGCGTTTCAGACATGATTTGTACCATTTTCGCTGGAATGACCCATATGTATATATATATATATACAGGGTGTCCACTCCAATCGTGGACCAATAGCTAATTTCTAAACCGTTAGAGATAAGCATATAGTTTATTTAGGAAAAAATCTCCAAATTACGAAAGGAATTTTGGGTCTATTCAATGTTTTTCAAAAAATCAAATTTTGAAAGAGTTACGAAATTTAAATTTTTATACAGCCCCCCAGTCCTATCAATCATATTTAGTAAAACATTCTTGACACTGTAACGTTTAAAACTAAAAAAAAATCACTCTTCTACCACAAAAATTGACCGAGTTATGACGTTTTGAAAAATCAAGATTTTGCATTATTTCATGACGTCATCGAGCGAATCCTTTATGGACCGTATGCGAAATCCTTCAAAATCTTGATTTTTCAAAACGTCATAACTCGGTCAATTTTTGTGGTAGAAGAGTGATTTTTTTTTAGTTTTAAACGTTACAGTGTCAAGAATGTTTTACTAAATATGATTGATAGGACTGGGGGGCTGTATAAAAATTTAAATTTCGTAACTCTTTCAAAATTTGATTTTTTGAAAAACATTGAATGGACCCAAAATTCCTTTCGTAATTTGGAGATTTTTTCCTAAATAAACTATATGCTTATCTCTAACGGTTTAGAAATTAGCTATTGGTCCACGATTGGAGTGGACACCCTGTATATATATATATATATATATATATATATTTTTTTTTCAATTTGGTTGTGCGTTTCATTAAATTCTAAATTGCAGTACATTATATGTAAACATGAGAAAACACTTTTTGGTATCATTTTGACGGTAAATATATAATGTATAAATCTATCTTGCAGAACAATTTTGGGCAAATAATTTTGCGTTGCAGAACATCACTAAGTATTCTGCTTTGGGGAGCCTGGATAATAACAATGAAGCTAAAAAAAAAATTACTTTTTGATTTGACTTCAGAAAAGCCTTGAAAATTTAATGCGAAAAGTGGAAATCATGCACGCAATTCTAGCTATCGATAGGGAGTTGAGATGATGCACTAAATACTGAATTAGTTTGTTGGAAGCCTTTGCTGATTTATGCGAAAAATGTACCTAAAATTGGAATGAAAAAAGCGCTACCAATCTAACTTTTTCAAATATCGTTACAAATTATAGCCTATGTGTTATTCTGATGCATAAGCTACATTATGGTAAAAGTTTCATTAAAATCCATTCAGTAGTTTTTGCGTGAAAGAGAAACAAACATACATCCATCCATCCATCCATCCATACAAACTTTCGCATATATAATAGTAGTAAGATAAGTATAATTATAAAATTAGGCGTGCTTAAGTAACAGGGCTTTTGGTTTTAAAAAAAAGTCGCACCCCCCAGTGATCCCAAAGCTGCTCCAATTGCGCCGATGTGCGCCGCCAAATACCACCTGCTCCAAAGTGCTCCAAAATGTATTTTTTTGCTTATTTTGCGCCCGAAGTGCGCCAAAAAGCTTTCGTTGCAAACATTGCCTTTTTGATACGGATAAATTACTAAAATATTTGGTTTAAATGTCGATATTTTTATTTCTATTTTAGCCTCGATGTTTTAAATTCTTGAAATCGTCGGAAAATAGCGTCAGGATGTGTGCATGCAATCTTTTTGCATCCTTTACAGGAATTGAAACTTCAGCTTGCAGATAATTTCTCAGTGGTCTGCAAAGCTTTAACTCATATTTTTTTGTATTATTTTTCATCCAAACTGAAAGTTTTATTTTTTTTTAAACTTAGGTCTGTGGAAATCTCGGTAAAGTTTGAAAACTAGCCATTTGTTTCAATTTCTTCAGCTGAAAGATAATTTTGATGGAGTTGTCATTCTTAACATCTATTTAATGAAACTCTTGTGTAGTTTTAGTTTTATTTATTTATTTATTTTTGAGTGACATATTTATAAAAAATCTGGTATGGACCCCACACTACTTCCTTTTACGTGTAAATTTCTTAGCAGTTGCCTTAAGTGTTAAAAAAGTGCTTGGAGTGAGCAAGGTAACAATTCAAATATTTACTCCCCTAATCTGCCACGAAATAATGCAAAAAATATTTTACAATGGTTAATTTTCTAAATATTGTGAATTATTCGCAAAATATCGCCAAATTGAACCCAAATTCAAAAAAAAAAAAAAATCGCCAAATTTGTCGCCACCTTGGCGATATGTCGCCAAGCTGGCAACAAATTTGGCAATCACTTGGCGACATATCGCCAAGTGGTCGCGCCAATTCATATCACTTGAGTCTGCATTGAAATTAACACTGATTTACCCCAAAAAAGGGGTAAAACACCCCTTGGGAACATTCAAATGCAACCACAAGGGGAGGTGCACAACTAGACCATCCTCAGAGCCTACATACCAAGTTAGAAGTTTCTACGGTATATAGTTTTTGAGTTATGCGAGCCACATACGCACATACATCCGCACATACGTACATACAGACGTCACGAGAAAACTCGTCCTAATTAACTCGGGGGTGGTTGAAAAGAATTTTTCGGCTGCTTATATGTTGGTAGGTACATATGCACGTGCTGACAGGTCGAAAAAACTACTGTACATTCATTCGGGGGTGAGCAAAATCAAAATTTAGACTCAAATTTGAGTGATTTTTTTTTCGCGATCACAATACTTCCTTTACTACGTAAAAGGAAGTAAAAATGGTATGAACTTAGAAAAAGGATGGTTAACACAAAACTTTTAGCTTTTTTTTTAATTAACTGCATATTTTAACTCTAAATAAGTTCTTTTTTTGACCTCAATATTTATGATGAAAAAAGGTTGTAAAGCTAGAAAAAAGTTTGTGCTTAGAATTGAATTTCAAGAGAATGAGTTTTGAATACTTTGTATAATTACATGTATATTCAAGTAAAAATTTGAAGTAATTTCCAGTGAAATTCTTCCCAGCATTAGTTAAAAATTGCTAATACTTTGCACAGTTATTGATTTATATTGTACTCGCTTTGAATTCGATCTTTAATTGATATTTATGGAACTGCTCCAAAAGTACGTTTGACTGCTCCAAAATGGCAATTTTTCTGCTCCAAAACGTGCTCCCAAACACTCTGAAGCCATTGGGATCACTGACCCCCCCTCCCCGCCCCCAACACACACGCACATTTTCTCTTTAAAACTTTCAGGTATTTTTTCATGAACTCGCAATCACCCCTGATTTCATCTGGAAACTGGAAAATAAGTTATGTTTTTTTCATTGCTACAATTCAACTTAAGAAAACCCAAAAATACAACATGTTATGTACTTCAGAGCAAGCACGTACATCTAGAACTTTGTTTTTTTTTTTTTTTTTTTTTGGGGGGGGGGGGGGGTAAGATCACGAAAGATAAATCAGAAGTATTAATTGTTTGTTACATTAACACTAATTCAATTAAAACTATAATAATTATTAATATAGTGTTTAAAAACTTAAAATGTAATTAATTAATTAAAATTAATAATGAAATTAAGTATAATTAATTTAAAAAAATGCAGTAGTAAATTAATTTTTGTCAATTTATAACAGTCATCCATGCAAAAATTCTAAATGTGAAAAAAAAATCATCACATTTCATTTCATTCGCTGAAACATTTATGTTCATGCTTCGAAAAAAAGTTATATACACTGCTTGACATTGAAAATGCAACACCAAGAAGGAGTGGTCAGAAATTCATGCAAATTTTACCGTAGACGCACGTCACTGAGTTATGCAAATATATGAAATGCGCAGCTCTCCGACGCACGTGAAATAAGATATAAGAGAATGAAGTTGAAAAGTGGGCTATGTTCATGTTGGTTTTCCTGCCAGACTAATTATCGGAGAAATTTGGTTTTTGTCTCGAAGGATACGTGTGATAGGCGGAAATGCCTATGCCGTCCTCAACGAAGACACTTCCAGCATGTAGACGATTTTACAAGGGGTATGGTGATCGGACTGAGAAGGGGAGGTTGGTCCATACGTCAAATTGCAGCTGATACCCACATGGATGCAAGCACTGTGCATCGGCTGTGTCGGAGATGGTCGGAAAGAGGAAATGTAGCCACATTGAGGGGTGCAGGTGCAGCCAGAGTGACGTCAGACCGCTTGGATCGACGGATTCACCGACAAGCTGTGGCGGACCCGCAAGTCACTTGTACGTCGATTCTGCAGCACGTGCAAGGTACCCTGGATGTTCCTGTGTCGACCAGAACCATTTCCCGTCGACTGGTTGCACGTGGCCTGCAATCACGGCGCCCGCTAAGAAGACTGCCATTGACCTCACAGCACAGACTCCAACGTTTGGAATGGTGCCGGACCAGAGCGACGTGGATGGCAGAATGGCAAACCGTAGTGTTCTCAGATGAATCCCGCTTCTGTTTGTCCAGCGATAGTCATCGCATACGTGTGTGGCGTCGACGTGGAGAAAGATCGAATCCGGCAGTAACTGTGGAACGCCCCACAGCGCGACAACGTGGCATAATGGTTTGGGGCGCTATTGCATACAATTCCGTATCACCTCTAGTTCGTATTCGGGCACTATGACGGCCCAACGATATGTAGATAATGTACTGCGGCCGGTGGCAATCCCCTACCTTCAGGGTCTGCCAAATGCAATTTTTCAACAGGATAACGCCCGGCCTCACAGTGCTCGAATCAGCCAACATGCTCTACGAGGTGTACAGATGCTTTCCTGGCCACCATACTCTCCTGACTTGTCACCAATCGAACATGTGTGGGACGTGATTGGACGCCGTTTGCAGAACCTGTCACTGCATCGTTCAGAGGACGAACTGTGGCAAATGGTTGAAAGGGAATGGAGTGCCATCCCTCAGGACACCATCAGCAGGCTTATTGACTCCATGCCTAGACGTGTTTCTTCGTGCATCGCTGTCCGCAGTGGTCCTACTTCTTACTGAGCCGACGCCGTCCTCGCTCTAAATTTTGCTTATTTATTTTGAAATAAATATCACTTACTGTTCCATGCTGTCTCTGTCTTCTTACCAAATTTCATCAATTTCTGACCACTCCTTCTTGGTGTTGCATTTTCAATGTCGAGCAGTGTAATTCTTTCGAAGAAAAATTTCACAATAAAAGAAAATCAGAAGACATATACTTTTCCAGGAATTATTAGGAAAAATGTAGATAATGCTTCAATAAAATATTAAACTTTGTAATATATTTCAAAAAAAAAAAAAAATGTATATATTTATGTTCATTTTATTGCCCCCCCCCCCAACTAACTGAATCACTATCTATAGAATCGAATGCATAGCTATATGAATTCTATTATAATGTAATTCTAAATACTTGTTCGATTTGAACAAGACTTCCTACAAAATTCAACTATACTCTGGACGATAATATTTGCAAGGTCTTAGTTTCAAACATTGAATTAATTGTCTTTATTTAAGCTTATAAAATTCTTTCAACAATACGAAATAGAATCTCCAAACTTATCCATTTTCTAATTTTTTCATTTAACAGCTTGAACAAACAGTTTAATTGGAGAAATTATTGACCACTTGCTAAGCAGAATCCGAAATTTCGAAACAAACGTTGGGAGAAAAAAGAGTTTATATAATAATGTATAGATATAAATGATTATGCCCGCTAATTAAAATCGTAAAATTATGTAAATTAGTCGAACACAAGGCCTAAAAAATTACGAATTTATCGATATCTCGTTCGATGATCATTTCACTGGCGTTTGGGAGCAGTTACATTGACATACATACATAAATAGATACAATCTACGTACATGATTTTTTAGTAATATAAAATCGTCAAATTTTGTTAAAAAATCTCTAAATTTTCTGTACAGGTTTTACTTAGAAGTAGATCTAATTTTCCCGTAAATGACGCTGATTTGACTCAAACTCGACATTTTCGCAGGAAAATTTGATTCTGTAACAAATTTCTACATGTAATCTGCAGAAATTTTGTAGATTTCTGTGAAATTTCTTCATTAATTTGAAAATACTGCAGAAAACTTGCAGAATTACATTTGGAGGTTCTCGCATTCTAAATTGACTTGGAAGTTAAAAACTTTTCAATTGATGGGAATACTTAAAGGAAAAAAACACCTTCTAACTTGGTTGTGGTTTTTTGAGGTAAGTGGTAAGAACTAAGATAAAAGACATCCGGTTTGTGTTTGTGTCCGGACCTCCTGAACCCCCTCTTAAATACGTCCTTGCTTCAGAGGTTCTCAAAGTCCGGACTTCCACGAACCCCCTCCTGAAAATTACTAACTTTACGCTCTGTGAGCCAAAAAAAAAGCTTGATTGGAAAACAAAAATTTTTGTTTTGATTGCCCAAGAATCCCGGGGGGGGGGGGGAGACGGAAATCTCGGTTTGTTGCACCCCCAGAATTCACAGCCAAAGTCCGCCTATGGGGGGGGGGCAGCAATACAGGGTAATACAGTATATTGAAATTTAAATTCAAACTTTAAAATTCCAACTAGCTGCCAGGGCAGCTAAATTAGCTTCCTGCGGCATGTTGATGCATATAGGTCCCCCCGCCACCCAACTTTTACCTCATTCTGATATATTATTTGATATAATTCAATTTTTATAAGATTTTCAGACATACTTTGTACGTGGCCCACTAATGCCCAAGCAGCTAGCTGCGTGGCCCGGCGTTGCACGGACGCTTTGCGCCTTTAAAGTAGTAAAGAATGTTTCAAAAAAATACCCGCCGCCAAGGCGGCTCACTAACAGGTGCTTCACGCTTTCACTTTTTTCCTGCATCAAAAAAATCATTTGAATTATTGAGATGCTTCGAGCTTTCAAAATGGTGAGAAAAGTTACAGCAAGTTCTGCTCGCTCAAGGGAAAGAAGCAGACATAGATACTCAGTTTTTAATATAAGTAGATTGCTTTTCAACAAATGAATGTTTCAAAATATTACAAGCAGCTAGAGATAAAAATACTACACAAGTGGCCTGCTTATGAGTTTCGTGTTTGATTTAGTTAAGGCCTTCATTCAAAATTCTCATTATTATTGTTATTACTGTTTCATAGCAACCACGTTTTTGCAACAATGGATTTCATATTTAATCATTTATTAGGCTTAATCGCTTTAAATTTGACTACTTATTAATTGATATCTTCGCTAATTAAAATCGTATAATTATATAAATTGAAACTAATGAAGCCTGAAAAATTACCTATCTATCAGTACCTGGTTCGACTTTCAGTTCATTGGCATTCAGGAGAAAAAAGCGTGACATAGATAGATAGAAAGAAAGATACTCAGTTTTTAATATAAGTAGACTAGCTGCCAGGGCAGCTAGATTAGCTTCCTGCGGCATGCTGATGCATAACGTCCCCCCTCTCTAACTTTTACCTCATTCTGAAATTATATTATTTGATATAATTTAATGTTCATTCGATTTCAAGACATACCACGCACGTGGCCCGGCGTTGCACGGGCACTTCGTGCCCTGAAAGTAGTGAGAAAAAAATTTAAAGAAACTACTCCCCGCCAAGGCGGCTCGCTTACAGGCGCTTCACGCCTTTACTTTTTTCCTATATAAAAAAATCATTCGAATTATTGAGATGCTTCACGCCTTCAAGATGGTGAGGAAAGTTTCAGTAAGTTCAGGTCGCTCAAAGAAAAAAAGCAGACATAGATACTCAGTTTTTAATATAAGTAGATGGCTCTTCAACAAATAAATGTTTCAAAATATTACCAGTAGCTAGCGATAAAAATTCTACGTAAGTGGTCCGCTTATGAGTTTCGTGTTTGATTTAGTTAAGCCTTCATTCAAAATTCTCATTATCATCGTTATTTCTGTTTCATAGCAACGACGGTTTGCAAGAATGGATTTCATATTTAATCATTTATTAGGCTTAATCGCTTTAAATTTGACTACTTATTAATTGATATCTTCGCTAATTAAAATCGTATAATTATATCAATTGAAACTAAAGAAACTTGAAAAATTACCTATCTATCGGTACCTGGTTCGACTTTCAGTTCATTGGCGTTCAGGAGAAAGAAGCGTGACATAGAAAGATAGAAAGATAGTTAGAAAGAAAGATAGTTAGAAAGAAAGATAGTGAGAAAGATACTCAGTTTTTAATATAAGTAGACTAGCTGCCAGGGCAGCTAGATTAGCTTCCTGCGGCATGTTGATGCATAACGTCCCCCCTCTCTAACTTTTACCTCATTCTGAATTTATATTATTTGATATAATTTAATGTTCATTCGATTTCAAGACATACCACGCACGTGGCCCGGCGTTGCACGGGCACTTCGTGCCCTGAAAGTAGTGAGAAAAAAATTTCAAGAAAGTACTCCCCGCCAAGGCGGCTCTCTTACAGGCGCTTCACGCCTTTACTTTTTTCCTATATAAAAAAAATCATTCGAATTATTGAGATGCTTCACGCCTTCAAGATGGTGAGGAAAGTTTCAGTAAGTTCAGCTCGCTCAAAGGAGAAAAAGCAGACATTGATGCTCAGTTTTTAATATAAGTAGATGGCTCTTCAACAAATGAATGTTTCAAAATATTACAAGTAGCTAGCGATAAAAATACTATGTAAGTCGCCCGCTTATGAGTTTCGTGTTTGATTTAGTTAAGCCTTCATTCAAAATTCGCATTATCATTTTTATTACTGTTTCATGGCACCCACGTTTTGCAATGCAACAATGGCTTTCATATTTAATCATTTATTAGGCTTAATCGCTTTAAATTTGACTACTTATTAATTGATATCTTCGCTAATTAAAATCGTATAATTATATGAATTGAAACTAATGAAGCTTGAAAAATTACCTATCTATCGGTACCTGGCTCGACTTTCAGTTCATTGGCGTTCAGGAGAAAGAAGCGTGACATAGAAAGATAGTTAGAAAGAAAGATAGTTAGAAAGAAAGATAGTTAGAAAGAAAGATAGTTAGAAAGATACTCAATTTTTAATATAAGTAGATAATCAAGTGCAAATTTTTATGTAAAAATACTAAATGATACGTCTGTGTAAATGCATTGAACATACAAGTTGAAGTTTCAAACAAAATTTAATCGTATTGAAAAAGGAGGGTGTAACTCGTGTTCCCCCCAAAAGGAGTTCAAATTTGTCCAATCGCAGCATGACTTAAGATCACATGGTCTGTCTCAAATGTAGCACAAAAAAAATATTGTCTGTGCACTCCCTTCAAAAATAAACCCTAAAAACAAAAAGAAAAGATATTTTGAAATTGTTAGAAGTTTCAGGAATTAAAAACTGCACAGACGTTTTTATTTTAGAAACGTTCTTTCAAAGGTACATCTAACGTTAACATAACTAAAATTGATGATAGCAATGGCAAAACAGAATTTGTACTTGAAGATATGTAGAACTACCTCATCCTTTATACGATATTTAAATGAAAAAAAAAAAAAAACTTTTATTACTTGCAAATGAAAGTAAGTCATTTCACTTCATTATGTTTTTAGCCAAAAGGGCGAAACTTAAGTTTTTTTTTTTTTTTTTTTTTTTAATTACAAAGTAAGTATACACTCAGGAATTTCCCCAGGATTTAGTCATTTTATATCATAGTATTTCCAATTGCTTTTTCTTCCATTTTGTCATTAAAAAATTTGATGATACGGAAAGTTTATAACACATTAGGAAGACAAAATGTCTAACTGGTCAGAATCAATGGCATTTAATTTCATTGAAAGCTTGATCAAAATCATTTAACGATTTAAAAAAGTCTTCAAGTTTCGTTTTTGTAAAATTCATAATTTTTTTTTTTTCATTTATAGAATTTTTTATACGTAAAACAATCTATTTAAATACATTTTAGATGTACTGTTTGTAAAATGTCTTTTTTAAACATGTATAAGTTGAATACAACCTTTCATCATTACGTCTCCTAGCAGGCAAAGTGACTCCAGTTTTTAAAAGCTGATGTGATATTCAAAAAAATACACGCCTTGCATGTTCGTGAAACTTCTATAATTATCATTCTAGGCTGATAAGTTATTTTGTCTACCTTAACATTCTGCAATCAAAATATTTCTACAATCTGACAAACCTAGAGAGCAGGTTTCTTTTGGCATTTCTAACTTATTTTCATCTACATTTTTAGCTACTGTTAGCAATTTAATCTCCAGTTGAAGAAAAACAAAACAAAAAAAAAAAAAAAACACCAGTTCTATCTTTTAAACACAAACTTAAAGGTTTTTGTACTGCACATAGATGAATCAGACAAGCTTTTTTTCTGCAAAAATCAAGATTTAAATTTATTTAGCCACAATTTCTTTATTTTTAAAAGTAGGTCTTTCTCAAGTACGAGTAAAATGTGCAATAAGCTTGTACCTCTGCTTTGTGTTACAGGGAATCCTAAGTAAGTTAACCACTTATTGTGTAGTACTTTAGTGCTCAACTTAGACAGATGGTGATTGGTGAACTTGTAAAGGTTGATATGTATCATACACGACTAATTCTGTACAAGCAGTCAACTTTACAGGTTTTACTGTATGTTGGTCTTTCTTAAGAATGAAATAACAGCATTTAGAAATTGCTTTAAAATTGTTATTAGTGTAAAAAGAAAATAGAACCTCTTAGAAGAGAAAGTGAAAAAAGCATTCGTTTTAAAAGTTTAAATCATCTATAATCAGTGACATGAAAGCCAGGATTAAAGTGTGATCAAGCACCCCACAATCCGAAAATGTTTCTAAGTATGCAGGGCATTGTAGCATTCTTTTTCTTGTAGAGTATAATTTATTTTATTAGAAGATAGTTAAAGTATTTTGTGTACATGATTAATACTACCCCTTGAATTTTCATTTGCGGGAGAAAAATCTTTTCCAACAATACTGTATTGATGGATAACTACGTCTTAAATGATAAGTTATTAAAATACTTTCTGCTAAAATGTGACTGAAAAGAAAAAACTGCATATTTAAAGCATGTTGTTTTGAAAATGCAGAAAATAGATATTTCAAATCTACAATACTCTTTTCAACCATACAAAAGTGCTCAACCCAACAAAAGGTTCACTCATGAGTTTTCATTGTGTTGAGCACTTATGCACTGAAGGACAGTTTCTGTTGTAGAATTGGAATAGCTACATCTTCATTAATAAGAAAGAAATTAAATCACATTTTGCTAAAAAGTTCATCTTACACATCTCATGTACAAAATCAGGAGAATATTCACACATGAAATCTCAGCACTTCATTTACACTCAGCAGTTTTTTTATAACAATAGAGGTAGGTTAACGTATTTTCTTTCTCAGAAATTTACTCTTTTGAATAGAAAGTGTAGTGTGCTAAAATAATTAAAACAACATTGCTATAAAATTTTATTTCAAAAAAAAAAAAAAAAGCAATGAAGAACAAAATCTTGAAATTTTGTTGTTTTACTCTTAGTACAATAAAAGAATTATACAATAAAGAATTGTTAAATCAGTGTTAAAAGATCTCAGAGTTTTGGATCACAATATGTTTTAATGTTACAAATAATTTCCCCTAAGTCCAATGGATAAGTCAATGAAAACACTTTGTGACAAATGTGGTTTTTATTTTTTAAAAAAAGATTTTAATAGTTTTATTCTTAACATCCTTTATCACAGGAAAATAAGTAATTTCAATGAAGATGTCAAATGCTATAATTGTTAGGAAACATAAACAGTAGAAAATTATGCCATTTTATTTACAATGGTTTGATGTAAAGTTGATAATTGTCCAGTCCATTTATCTAGTGCATTATACCTATCAGCATCCTGAGTCTTTTTATCTAGTTTCAGAACTTGATTTTCTTGATCTATGCGACCTTGAATTGTGCTGTACAAAGATAAAAAGACGAATATAAATTATGAGCAATTCATTTAAAAGCATATGTTTACTGTAATGCATTAAATGATCAACAGCTTGATTAAACTTGTGTGCATATTCTATCATTCCCTTTCTCATTCAAGTTCTAAGATCTTTTAAGTGTTTTTAATAGTTTGTTCAGGAAAAAAAAATGTTCCATGGGATGCAAAGACTTTTTGCATTTTAATATTCTTTTTTTTTTTCTTATTGACATTTTACCATGATGTAGCACATTTAGCAACAACTCAGGTTTCTATCCATTGCAACTAGAAGGGAGGTTTTAGATTCACTTCCCCAACCCCCCAGAACCCTAGGTATTTCTATCTCCTTATGATTGAATTCTGTGGAAATCAATGAAAGTTTCTTTCGACAGACTTGATTAAAGCATTTCTCCAAACTTGTCTGGAGTACTTAATCTTAAGATGATCTTTATTCAATAAAGCTGCCTCTTTAAAATTTCTATTATTGGGATAATGCTGAAATTCTTTTCATAACATGTATTTACAAAAAAAAAAAAAATGATGTGCGAAAGAAACCAATAGGAAATTTAAATAACAACTCACTAAAGTACTTTCGAAGGGAGCTTTATTTCTACAAAAGAACTAGTAGTCCCTATACTGCCATGCTAAGCGCAAAAGTCGTATCTGCCCTTTTTAACAAAATTAACCCATTAGTGCCTAGCGTCCCTTTTTAGGGACGGTCCAAAAAAGGGTCTGAATTTCCCAAAAATGAACATTTCAACCAAATAATAGTGTTCAATAAGTACCTTGGTATTGTTTTAATTCATTATTAACAGATTACAGCGCATAACCATTGTAAAGTGTGTTCTGTAGCAGTTTTAATATGATCTTGATAAAAAATGACATCGTTCACAATCTCAACAAAAAAAGCTAAGTTTTCAAAGTGATTCCCAGCTTCCCAGTTTATGTTAATTGCTGATTTTATTTCTTCTTATAAAATGTCTTTTTACGTATTATATCGTAGGCAGAAAAAAATTTTAATAAAAAAAGTATGTGCTCTCTGGGGTCTATCGTAACTTTTAAGGGACGATTTTTATTTCCTTAATAAAACAATTATTTTTTACATAATATTTTTTAAATAATTTTTCCTGTGCATTAAACACTGTGTGTAAACAGTATACAAAATATCTTTGGAAATAAAAATGTCAGGCATTAATGGGTTAAGTAATTGCCACCATGTGGTTTTTTGTAACTTATTTCATCTAAATACAATGTTTCATTGTCATTTGAGAACAGGAAATGCTTTTAAAAAAGTTCTGAAAAACAATTCCTGAATCAAATACATAGAAGCGCAAAGCTTTAAACAGCAATATCCGAGTTTGAGATTGTCTGCAGATACCAGTTCTGAGCTTAGCATAGCAGTGTAGTAAGTTTCACATGCTGGATTTATGTTTAAAAATTCATATTTTAATAATAGAAAGACTTGACTATTGATATCTTAATTTTGTGTGTTAATCCATTACAGTAAACTTTCATTAATCCAGGCCCTATAAATAGGACTTTTAATATGGATACGTATTTAGACGTACATACTGTCAAAATAAAAGGCAAATTAGCAGAATGTTTTTCTGTCGGCAGTATTATGCATTTTTATAATATTCTCTCGTGCAGTTACAAATTTTAAAGTTCTGGTTGAATCTTTATTTTAAATACAGATTCAGAATTAGTAGAGCATATGGTGGCTTTTCTGGCTCTAAGCTGGAGTAATACTTCTTTTTCTAATTTATTTACTTATATATTTATTTTAGGTAAGAAATTCTATAAGGTAGTATTTATTTGGCTATTTGTTAGACTTGCTTACAAAATTTAAAGCAAAATCTGACCATGTAAATCGACTAATGTAACTAACCTAATAAAAATAATCTATTCTAAATTCTTGTCAAAACATATCAATTCCACTCACATATACTAAGTTTGAGCTATTATGTGGGGAAAAAATACCTTCATAATAATTCAGGAACAAAAATGTTTTTGCTTTGAATCATATGGCTGATTTTTAAAATTATTTTTTTTTAACTATAAATATATTTCAATCTTCAGAAATGTTTAATTGTATTCTTGGGGGCAAATTTATTCATCTTGGACCATTCACGATAAAAATAAAAATTACAGGAAATGTTGACTTTTGATCAAAAAAATAACTAAGAATTGTGAAAAAAAAAATGAAAAAGCCTCAACAGCACATAGGATGCAATTTAAATAGTTTTGAAAAAAAATATCTGAACATGATATTGAAATTTTAGATTTTAAAACCCATGAGTTTTCTAACAAGCAACAAGAAACAACAAAACAAAATTCAGAAAAAAAATCTTTCTTAAATAAAAATACATGTAAGTAATTTTTCCGCTTCAAAAACATACATAAAATGATAGAAATGAAAATATGTACTTAGTATACCTTTTGATGAAACATTTGACACTTTAAAACTTTTTCTTACCTGTCTAATATACAAGAAACTAGAAGATTTTCCACTTCATTCACATCAATATTCAACTCCTTTAAAAGAAAAAAATCATTAAAATATTTTTACATTATTTTCAATTACAATAGAATTTGGAAAGAATTCTTACCATATTAGTATCACTTACTATATCACTTTAATTTAAAAAATGCAGTTTTTATAAATTTAGTACATGAGATGTTAGTACAGATCAAATAAAAAACAACTTAAATTCATAAACACTCGCACTTTCTAAAGCCACATAAAACAAAGTAATTTATCCGAATTCCCAAATCTGCTTAGGTATTTTTGCAACCCTTGATGAATTTGCAAAAAAAAATCGGGGGGGGGGGGCTAAGTCTAAGTACACTACTGCTAGAGACAATAACTCAATTTTGTTAAAAAGAGTAGATATGACTTCTGCGCTTTGCACAGCAGTACACACTGAAATTGTAGTTTGTCCATCAAAACTTTGTCTTCCCACGATAGCTAGTAGCATACATGAGACATTTATTTACATTACAGTTATAATAAAATAAGATAATTAAATACACATTCCTACTTTTTTTCAACATCCTAGTTTCTGGCTGAAAAGATTTAGGATTGCCATATAGCATGGAAGCAGTTGTGGACAAAAGTCCTACTTCAGGGTTGCCACAGGAAAAATGTTACAAAAAAGTAGCAAAAGTCGCCTAAAAATACTAAAAAAGTTGCCTTCAAAATAAAAAAAAGTTGCAAAAAAAGTAGCCACAAAAAAAAAAAAAAAAAAGGTGCAAAGAAGCTGAATAGAAACATGTGACAAGCTAAACTGAATCATGAGTAATGATTTAAAACAAGTTCCGAAAATAGACATATTTTGAACTAATGCATCAGATTAAAGGTACAAATGAGGAAAAAACAACAACAAAAGAGTACAATTGAGGTTGCTTACTTTACAAGACTGCTGCCATTCAAAAGAAAAAATAATAATATACTCATATAAATACAGAAAAATTGCTCCGGAAATATATGTTTTTGGTTTTTTACAGAAAAATGATTCTATCAAAGTAGTTTTCCTTTTGTTCACTAAGCAATTTAATTTATTTTCTTCATCTTCATGCTCTCTTTCCCTATTCCTCAACTTTATACTGCTGAGCTATTCTAATACTTTCAATGTCTTTTGCTTCAATAGATGATTTTAGCCTCTGGTTTGCCTGTTTAAAAAGTACATCAACTGATTTTGGAGTTTCCTTTCTCTCTCTATTTACTAATTTGACTTTTACTTCTAACTTATTAACAGATCCCTTTAAACTTGACAGCTTTTCTTTTTCTATTTTTCTTTGTTTCAACTTTTCTTCATTTTCGTTTTCTAATCTCACAATTGCTCTTCCTTCTCTTTCTTCTAGTCTTCAAGGTAGAACTGGTATGATTTGCATGCACCATAAGCTAAATTTAAAAGTTCCTTATCAATCTGGAATTGTGCAACTGTAGAATAGCGCTTCAGAGCATCTTATAATAAGCCTGTCATTCAATACACGTTCCGACATCAAAGATTTATCTTCCGATAGAGCTATCCTGGATATTGAACTTTACTATTACCATGAGACTAAATATGACTAATTGTGACTAAAAATTAATGTTACTTTTTCTGATGAAAATTATTAAAATTTGGGTGGCTTAGATGGATTATAATTCTATTAGCTTGACTAGAGAAAAGATATGATGAGCATAAGCTGTGCTGCGTTTACCATTAAAATCTGGATTATTTGGGACACTGTTTCCGAAGAGGCTCAAGCACAATTCTTTTTTTTTTTGGGATGGAGGGGGGGGGGCATCTGATTCAGTTGTTTATCTACTTAGCTGTCACGTGCTGTTTTTGACCCAAGTAGAAGTTTTGTAGGATTAAGGGGCGAATCGCCAGTTTGAGCCGTTTTTACAATTCCTTCATCCTTAAGAAATATAATTTTTCTTGGCCTTTTTGATCAATACACATGTCTGAATTTGCTCTCCACGAAGTAAAAAACAATGTACTATCATACTAGGGCCAATTTAAAAGACGAAAAATCAGCAAAGTGGATTCATTTCCAAATTTCGGCTTCCAAACTTTCTCTTCTTCTTTACACGAGAACTACAGAGATATGGAAGTTTGATTATTCATTCAGCAATCTCTGCACCTTAAAGTAAAGTCGAAGCAAAAAGTCCCACCTTTCCTCCAACAACTACCTTTCAAGTTGCATAAAATCTGACTTTTGTCTAAACTTTTGCAACAGCAAAAAAAGCAAAAAAAAAAAAGTTTTTTGTAATTTCAATTTTTGTTTCGGTTATTTTTTAAAAACTCCACACACGTATTTGGGACAATATTGTCTACCTGCAGCAGAAATTTGAAAGCATTTCGCTGAATAGTTTTCTTTTTATTCATATCATTTGCATTTTGTCTACTCTTTTGTATTGCACTGTATAAGGTTTCAGCTTCTGGAAAAGCGTAGATATCAGTAATGTACGAAGAATACAAATTAGTTCCATACAAGATTGACTTTTGTTTTCGCATCACTTAAGCCACGCCCAACTTGTTGATTGGATGCAGTGGATCGGTGCAGCCCATAACGTCTATTTAGAAAAGGTTTTATTCTTGAAATAGAAATTATTTAAAACCATGGGTGAAAGAAAATCTCCCGGTGTTTCAAAAGAAAACTTACGTCAGGGGGAAAAAGTCTCCAAAAAAGCAGATTCAGTGAAAAAAAGCAGCTTTTTGGCCTGTTTTTGCATAAAAAAGTAGCTAAAGTCGCCTTGTGTCCAAAAAAGTAGCATTTAAGTATCCTGTGGCAACCCTGTACTTGGAATCCTATCCCAAAATGTTATTTGTACGACAAGGTCTACTTGTAATTCGCTCTCACAGTTTAGTGCAGTTGGGTCATTCCTGCGAAAATGGTACAAATCATGTCTGAAACTCTTTACTTAAGATTATCTATTTCATTAACTTCCCCACCAACTAGTCTTTTCTTTTATTGAGTTTCCATTTATTTGTGTATAATGAAGTGTAAATAACTAGTACATGACTCATTTATGAAAGGATTTTAAATGTTTTGATCACTTTGTGTAACAGAGTGGACAAATAAGCCTTTAAAAAATCTTTATAATCACAAAGAAAAGTTAGAATCAGAGAACAAGCATAAAGTGGAATAAACAGCCTAAAACTGTAAGTCTGTCTGCAATTTCAAGAAAAAGTCTATTTTTTTCATCATGAAACTGACTGTAACAGAGAGAACATCCAACAGTTCAAATTAACAAAAAGAAAAGAATTAGGCTCACCCTGGTTGTTGACTACATAATACAATGTAGCAAGCTAATCACGGCAGTTATACTACCTATATTTTTAAAAATATATATCAGACTGAATGCAATTGTTTATTTTATTTCCTAAAGGCTTGCAACAGAGTGGACAATTTGAAACATAGAAAATCTAGGGACATGGATAAACAAAAGTGTTTTTTGGGGAAATTTTTTTTCATTTGAGTAATAAACTGCAGAAATGGTGTCAGAAACATCTTTTGTGCAGTGCAGTGTAATTTATTTTGTTGTTACATTTCAGTTTAATTTTAAATCACATTTAAAATTCTAGCAATTTGAACCTGGGACACGTCATTTTCTCCTTCTTCTGACAAAGATAAATTTTTGTTGTGTCCTTTCTAAATGGATTATACCTAATCAATTGATACTTGATGGTCCAAAATTAAATGGAGAATTAATAAAAAATACATTTAATGGGTGGTAGTTATTAAAATTGGTTTTGAAAAATTCTAAAGTCTCAGACATGATTTGTATCATTTTTGCTGGAATGACCCAATTACGGATAGTGAAAGGGATACAGTAAAAAACAAAAGAAAAAAAAATGTTTTTCTTTCTGTTTTTTGCAATAAGCAACTTATAAAGACATTATTTAATTTCATTGAAGTTTTCTGTAATTACATCAATTATTGCTTAAAAGTAGAAAGTCTTAGCCTGTGTAAAAATATCCTTAAAATAAAAATTAAAGTCAACCAGATTTTGAGGTTTACAACATCTATTCAATTACAGGAAAGTATTTGATATGTTTTAATACATATATTTTCAAGTTTCAAATGTATTTCCGTATATTAAAAAATCTAGTTTACACAAAATGCATTTTTAAAAATAATTAATTAATTAAGTGCTTGTAAATCCAAATTAAAAGAACATTTGGATAACATATCAAAAGTTTATTAAGTACATTGATATTTGAATTACACATAAGTTTGCAATAAAAATTAATTAAGAGAAAATTAATCTAACCTTTGAAATGAATGGTATATGAATTCTTGTATAAGGTTTTATCAATTTGATTAAAACTTGCGTCCTAATGTTTCTAAGAAGATCTGAAAATAAAAGAAACAGAACATGCATCAGAAACTGATTTAAAAATTAGTATAACATTTATATAATTGAAAATAATGTTTATTCTAGAACTATTTAATTCACTATAATATTGATTTTTAGCACTGAATCAATAACGTATTGCAAACTACAAATTTTTCAATAACCAAATCCAGTAATTTTGAAATTCATGCAAAAAAAAAAAAAACTATAAATAAATCCCGTTACAGCGAGCAAAACTACTTTTCTTCTGAACAAATTTGTTTTTAAAGAAGTTTGTGATCATGTCAAACACAAAATCACTACACTTTGATATTAGTATCTGAAATGCATTTTGACTGGCACCTAAAAAATGTCTTACAACAGTCAAACCGCTTATCTCGAACCTATCTCAAAAACCTCTCTGTCAAAATTTTTCATTTTCCCTGTATTCATAGTATTAACTCTGTGTTTTTTCACATACATATCTCAAATGAAATTTCTTGAATACCTCTAGATCTCAAATTTCGATTATATTGTGTTTTTTTTTTTTTTTTTTTAATTAAATCCAAAGCTATCTTTACCAACTGGAACTTGAAAACAAAATGTACTTTTCTTATTAATCAGTCATATAATCCTAAATGTCTTTCATCAGACATGTTGCTCAAGCAAAACTTTACATACAAGGAGTAAATTTTATCCACTCCGAAACTGAGGGGGAAGGGACGGTGTTGAATAGTGAAAAAGATTTCTTGAGTTTTATTTCCGAGTCATTGATGCCAGCTTTTTGTCATGTTCTGTGGGCTGTTATCCTCTTAATGTTTCAACTGTTCCAATTGAAGGAAAATTAAAAATATCTACATTTTTGAGCTACAATCAATGTTTACAGTTTTACTGCAAATTTGTGTTTTTTAACATTGTATAATTATCTTTTAAACTGGGTAGCATTATATGCGATGAAAAGTTAAAGAGAGTGAAGTAAATGAAAAACAAATAGGATTTTTTTTCCTGTTAAAATTATAGCCAATTTTTAAAAAAGTAGTGTTTTAAAATCATAGGGCTACTCATTTTAATTTGCATGGTTTTTGATAAAATGTATAAAAATTTATAAATTCACTATTTACAACTGTATAATTATTATAGCCAAAAAAACCTTTCATTTGATGTCTATTTTTATAGAATTTCTCTTACCCGATAATTTTTAAAATAGGCCTTTATTTTCTTTCGTCCAAATGGCAACAATTAATTTATTTTTGAAATAAAGTAGAGAAACCTGCTGTTGGACAAAGTTATTTGAAGTGTTTGCTAATTGCTATTACTTTCAAGTTTTTTTTTTTTTTTTTCAGCTAAAAAATAGTAGCTTAGGATGTAGCATTACCATTTTTTTTTTTTTTTTTGGAAGTACACCGAAGAAAGTAATGAATCAAAAGCAACTCTGAAAAACAACAACTTTCATGAGCAAAGTAAAATGAATGATTCAGAGTTCTTACCTATTATTAGGAATCTTAGCTCCGCTATTTAGCTCTGCTACCTAGCTATTTTCTACATTGCAAGTTAAAATGCTAACTGTTTGGCAGTTTTACTTTGGAAGCACTGTAACTATCGCTAAGGCTTCACTAGATAGCGTTTTATACAGGCTGTATCATTACTCAGAACATCAATGGTAAAGATTTGCCCGCTAGAGAGCGCTGAACAAGGACCACCCAAATGTTTGTTTACATTTATTAGCATATTGTTTCTGCTGTAAAAAATGATGTTTATCCCATCTTTTAGGGTTAAAAAATATTGATATAGTTAACTGAAAGTGGAGTACAGAAAGAATTGATGCCGAAGGCCTTATTAGTACTGCTTTTTAGGCGAAATAAATTCCCCTTTCAGGTAAAGTTGGTCACAACTTATGATTCAGTCATACGACATTCATTCATCTGTTTACTTTCTTCGAATTAACAACACATAGCAATGGCGTTCAATTTTGACATCTCTGCATTAATAAAATATACACTTAAATTCACCGACGATAAATAAAAAATGTAGCAATGAAATAATATTGTTCTAATTTATTATTTTGTTTCATTATTGTTGCTCACACGATCTTAATTGCTACGCAAAAGTTCAGATGTTCATTTTAATGGCGTTGACACATCAGAGCGATAAATGGTGAATCTATTCGTCCAGACATCTCATTTTTTCATTTTGATGCCCCAGAATGAAATGTACCGTAATGAAGTGATGGTGTACTACGGAAAGACGATTGACAACAAAATATATTATTTTTTTAGTAACAACAAAATGGTCATATATAATAGCTTGGTACTAAAGAGCAATACAAGTATGAAAAAAATAAACAAAACTACAATATTGCGACGACCAACTATCATGGCGAACTGTGGACTGAATTTTAAAAAGTTCTATGGCAACTCGTTGGTAGTATTGGCTTGCTTAGCGAATAGATTTCGCCATTTATAGCTCTGCGGTGCCAGTGTTGTTTCATAGTTAATTAATAATTAGAATCAATTAAAATGAAAAATAATTCGCTAACTAATTAAAATAAGCCGTTAAAATGCAGAATAAACCAACAAATAAAACAAGCTATTAAATAACATTTAAATATACTAAAATAGAATTGAATGCCAAATTGTAAAATTGTCGCCAACCAATTAACTTTTAATTTTGTCTCTTATTATCTGATTTGTATATAATGATGGTTACCATAAAATTCGATAGATGTCGCTGGACAAAGACCACCGTTTTTATCCCAAGGATTTTAATCAAATGAAACAGCCTGTATAAAATGCTATCTAGTGAAGCCTTGCTATCGCCTGTGAGAGCTGCTTGAGTTCTCAATGCTGTTACAGCTCCGGAGTTAAGCGGGACAGCAGGAAAGTGTGCATTATAACCGCAGCCTTAATAGAGAGCAGAAGTTCTGCGGAGGTTCAACTAGTTTATAAAATATTTTTATTTTATTTATTCATTTTTATAATTTACATGTACATGCTTTATTTTCTTCCCCAAAAATTCTTGGTTATAATTAGTTTTAAGTTTCATTTTTCCTAATTTTACAAAGATGCACACACTATAGCAACAGGATCAATTTTCCAATTCTTTTCTACATATCCATCTTTTAATGTAGTGCCTTAAAATTTTTCAATAAAAACAAGTCTGTTATACAGTGACTATTAATAAAAAAAATAGCTGCTAATTTAAATGTCCACTAGTTAAAAATTGTTTTTTTGGTTGTATAAAAAATTTTATCTTGCCAAGAAAGAACATAATCCTTCTTCAAAAACAATGCCAATAAAGATTCAACTTTTTAACTACTAGCGAGCAAAGAGAAAATCCCAAAAAGTTTAAAACTAACCTTCAATGTGTTCCCTAATGAAAGGATCATCCATTATGTTTTTTCGATTAGTTTTTAATATTTTTTCGAACTCACTGATGTCATTATTTTGATAGGCACTAGAATAGAAAAAAGAAATTAATTAGAAAGCAACATTTCGAAACGTTCAGCAAAAATTCAATACATACTTCAGCCTACATACAATGAGTACTTCGTTCAATACTCACCTTCCTTAAAATAGATATTTGTTCACTAAAATTATAGTTAGTATAAATTTTCAATTAAGATTATTACTTTGAAAAAATATATGGAATGATAATTGCATTAAAAAGCCAAAAAGGGACATTTAATTTCACTAGAAAAATTCTAAAAGCTTAAGCACTGTATTCATGGTAATTTAATTGAAGGGGAGTAGTTTGTCAAATGCAATGAAGCACTGTTTATACATTTTGATTATTTATACATTTTTTTTAACTGGTCCTAGCAAAGTTCAATATATATTAACCCGTATACCTGTTACACATTTGTTCATTTATGCGACTTTTTCAATGGCCCTTTTTAGTAAATGCCATTAATGTCACATTATTCTTAAAATGTTTTGCAAAACAATATTTAACTATTTCACAACTTCACAAAATCAGAGCAACTAAACGCTTTGCTAAAATCAATGCTTGCATCCTAATAATAATAAATAAATAAGTACGTAAACCAGTAATGATCAACCATTTCTACCAGATGGCTGTAACTCATATAAAGATGACTCTTGCAGGCCAGAATATATATAAAATTTAAATTTTTATATATAACATTAGAAAGGACAGAAAATTACAAAATAAGAATTGTTAATATCATTTTTATTGCATGTTTTAATAGTCAAACCACCTGTAGCAGAAAGCTGCCGACACGGCGACATTATTGCAGAATCAGGGAAACAGTGTGCAGAATGATTTTTGTGATTGGGTGGGAAAAAAAAGGCTAAGAAAAAAAATAATATAAAAAACAGCCACCAGAAAAAACAACCAATGAATCTATAGAATTAATGTTAGCATTTTTATTAATATAAACACCTTGTATTACTGTAAGAGGGTATATATTTATTATTGAAGAATATTCTAGTGTTGCAGAAAGAAATTTATTCTAGAAAATTTGTCGCAGAAAGCTGAAAAAAATTCTGACACAGGGGTTGAACCTTGTTAATTCGAACCCGCTAAAGGCAAATTACGGTAGAGAAAAACTACATTTCCAATCACATCCTATTGTTTGTTGTTCAAATAAAACTAAGTGCGGTTAGGACAAATTAATTTTATAGGTCCCTAGGAGCTTCTTTCAAAGGGGTACGACTGCATTACAAACAATATCAATTAGCTTACTGGAAACCAATTTTTGACCATTTAACGTCTCATTTCCAACAATCAATTTAATTGCTAAATAAAAATGATCAATTTCCTAGGAAAGTTCCTGAACACATTTTCTGTTTCATAGCTTCGAAAATAACAATAGGTAGCATGGATCAGCTTCGTAAGCCAAGTATAGCTAACGGGTCATAGTATATCGAGTACCAATAAAAAAGGGATGACTTTAATCATGGCAATTATGCTTTTGTATGAATTCCAAAAAACATGTACCTTCAGAGTTTATTAGACTGCTTTAATTAAACTCAATAAGATAATGTTTTAACTCTGCCATTAATAAACCCTATTAATTACTTTAAATATTATACAATATTTCAGAATTAATTCATAAGTATTATGTATTGCGAGAGAAAGCAAAAATGATTGAAAAGATTAGTGATGATTTCATTTCATCACTAATCTTATTCAATAAAGGTTTCACAGAATATAAGACACAACTGAAGACATACAAACATCTTAATGTAAAACTGTTAACATCTGCACTAGATTATTCTGGAAAAAACATGCATGACTTCTAAGATAATTTTAGCACCTTCAGTGATTTGATAAAATTTTAAATAATATGGAGAGGAGGAAAAAATATTTTGATGGATGATGAAAATTTTAAAAATGAGTTATTTATTTTCTGGAGAAAAGTTATTACTCACTTCACGAGATTTGTCATTGCCAAGATTTCAGGATCATTTTTATAAGGCTTAGCTTCTTGAGAATCAAAGGGATTAATTCCAGACTTCATCAACATGTTAGCAAGCACTAAATACTTCAGACAGGTTGTTCTCCTAATTTCAGAAAAGAAAAGTTTAACTAAGATTATCAACAATGACATCAAAAAAAAATTTTCTAAATAAAAACATTTAGATATCATCAAAAGCAACTTAGAATCCTATAGAAGTGAAATAACAAATTAACAGGCATTAGCAAGACAAAAAAATTACACTTCTCACAAAACTGGGGATCAAACTTACAAATCTAAATTTGTTTCCTTCTAAAATTTACAAAATTTCTGATTACGTAACGGGGACACAAAACATGGCAGAATGATGTGATTTAAAATGTAAAACAAAATTATACATAGGAATAAAAGGATTCAACTCAAACAAAACGTTTTTTGAATAAGACTAATAACAGCATAGAGAAGAGAAACGTAAAAGCAAAATCTATGTACTACATAGTAATCTTTTGCATTCAAATCAATCAGAAGAAAGGAACTGAACTGTTAAAACTAAAAAATATTTGTCAAAAAAAGTGTAAGTTAAAACAGGTCCCCACATAGGCTGACTTGTGCAATGTGCCTGAGGTGGGGTAGTGTACACCACTTTTAGTGGCAAATAAATTCAGATACTCCCCCCTTTCTAGATGCTTGTGGTGGTAATTCATAAGCAACGTAATTATTTTTGGCACCTGTAGAATGTCTAGCTTACTCCACTTTTGCGCAAAAAGTCTCAAGGTTGACTTTTTTTCGCGTCTACCAAATTCAATTCGGTTATAAGCAAAGATAAAGGAATTATTTGCAATATGTCGGTAGCAGATCAGAAGTTTTTCAGGAGGGAATAATCACTTAGGATTAAAGTTTTAAATAATATATCTGCTAATTAAATCATGCATAAATTGAAATGGGTGATCGAGCTACCCAAAAACAAAATAAGAATTCTTAGCTGCCTAGTCTGAACCCCAGATTACACCCTTTCTCCAGGAGATAACTTTACAGCATAACATGTGCTGACATTTATTGGTTGAGAAGTAAGATTGTAATCTTAATATCCATTTCAATAAATCAAATATTAAACTCTTGAATAATATTATGTAACCTTAATTACAAAAAGTGGGATGGACGTAAAAACCTGTAGTTTCTTTTTTTGTTATTTTTCGTTTTTTTTTTTTTTTTTTTTTGAACAGTGACATTTTGTTCTATGAGTTTTTTAAATTCTAGTCTATTGCTAATATCTGTGCCTCATAAACAGACACAGGTAAGTCTGTAACTTTTTAGGAGAGGGTGTAAACAATAGTCAGATGAATGCAAAGGATGGGACTCGCGCTCTTTTAATGCTGCTAAATAATTGTGAATGAATTTCTGTCACAGAATAACGTTCCCGTGGGTCAACGCAGAATAAGATTCAACATATTATGTAGTACTAAAGTGAAAATCGCTATTTTTGGACTTGCGTCGTTCTGGTTCTGAGGTACAGATATGTTTCTTTAAAAACTGATTTTTTTGCAAAACCCATGTTATGATTTGCAAAGCTGGGCAGATTTTGAAGTCTTGAAAGGTTTCTAAATTAAATATAAGTTATAAAAATGCTATTGAAATTTTACACGCCTAAAAATGAGTTAGAAGTTCTTTTTTTTTAATATAATTATTGAATAAATTAAGACATGTTCAGCTTACTAATTTCATCCTCAAAAACCATTTACTTTGTTATTAGATGCATAACTAAGATCAAAAAACAAAGAATTTTTTTAAAAGAATTGAATAAATAAATAGATACCTTGGACTCCCAGACTCATCATAATTTTTAAAAGCTTCAAAAAAGTCAGTGTGTGCTTTATCATACTCTCCTTCACGAAGATGCATTTTTCCACCACATTCTGAAAATGTTACAAAACATTGAACATAAACATCTTTTAAATAGATGAGCTGTTAAAATACTGCATTCAACGAAATTGACTGATTAAATAAGTCTGGACAAAATACAACTTACTTTAATTGCTACAATTTGTTATTTTTAGTTAGAAGAGCTTTTTAATTGAAAGAGCAAGAAAAAGTAACAGTACAAAATAAGTTTATACATACCACGTATGACGCCCATTATCAGAGGATGAGGAATTGCAGATTTAATGTGTAGAGACTGTTCATATAACTTCTGTTTAAAGAAACAAAAGATAAAATTAATTAGAACAAATATTTTACTTCTTTATTCAAATGTACACATGTTGTTAAGAAATATTTGAATTATTTTTATCAACTATAAGAATTATAATAATTTGAATATAAGTTGTAGAACTTTTGGAAACCTACAGTAAATTGAATGAAGTTAATTCCAATAAAATCTTTTCTTAGTTTCAGACTATAAGAAAACAGAGAGCAAAAGTGCTTTCCTTTAAAGAAACATTTTTCCAACTAGCTTGCATTAGTTTTTCAAAATAAGACTGAAGCATTTAAATATACATCAAAAAAAATTTTTTTTTCTTTTTTTGAAGTCATCATTTGCACATACATATGCTCAATTGCTAAAACATATGAATCATTCATTTTAAATTATTTATTTTTTCTGACCCCCTCCCCCCCCCCTCTTATTCCCTCATATACTTAACAAGTACTAATATGCATAGGATTTTAGTAATTTTAAAAAGCTATTCTTCTCAAGTACTTTGCTTTCCTCATTTAACCATCACTAAAAATTTTGAGGCAAAATAAAAATTGACTTTGAAAAATGCGCTAATAATGGAAAAGATTTCACCAATCACTTAAATGTCTTTTTCGCACTTTAAGGTCATTAACTTGCATTTGAGGTGAGAATCAAGAGATGAATTTTTTAATTTTTTCATTCAGTAGCCCTGTAACCTCCTTCACTATACCCACCTGCATACAGACTAAAGTGAATGAACTTCAAAAACAGACCTTCAATTTTTTGTTATTTTTCTGGGCAGTATACATTTGAATTTCCAAAGCATAAATTTCAAGTAGTTGTGTTCCTTTCTTCAAATCATCAGAGCCATCGTCAGTCTGCAAAAATGTATAAAGTATATTGTATAAGGAAATCAATAACTATAAAAGAAAAACGTAATTAACAAATGCATCACCAGGAAACAAATAATAGTAATTCAAAAGTTCAGTAACATTTTGTGCAAAACCTTTGACATGCTTGAATTTCAAAGCAGCTTGTTTCCCTATAACATGCATATGATTGCTCCAAAAAAAAAAAAAACGCTGAAAGTTTCGACAGAATTCCGAACATCTAAAGATTCAAAATTTCAGAGTTCTGCTAATTATCAGAAGATGTATTTATTTTATTAGGTTTCCAATACTGGGTTTAAATTTACTGCAAAAGAATACCAGTTTATCACCATATTATTTATTAGGGGCAGCTTTTACATTTAGCTTATTATTATTATTGAATGTTTAAATGATTTACTAGCTTTTTATGGGACATATAGTATATTTATAAAATTTAATAAATATATTAAGAAATTTTATTCATTTACGTCATAAAATTAGAAAATTGTTCAAATGAAAAAAGAATCTGATTGCTCTGTAGGATGCAGAAAGATTGCAAACTGAAAACAATATATTCTTTTACTAGAATGTGAAACAGTAAGTTTACATTATTTTAAGGCATTTCTAAAATTGAGTAGCAATTTTTAATCATCAGCAATTGGTTGTGCCAGCTACTTTCTGCTTTCAGAACTGTGGCCACTATAAACTGAGCAAAAATATGAAATTATTTTTAACAAGAATGAGTTTGTGCAAAATTGTTATGTTTTTCCGTTCAAAACCTCTTTTTAAGAAATAGAAAAACCATAGCAACGGAGTTCCATGAATCTGAAGATGGAAATTAGCAGAATTACACAAATTAGCAGAAAAACCATTTACAGTACAAGTAACACCAATTGGTTTTATTCTGCTACAATAACAAAACAAAGAAATACATAAACTCTTCATTTTTAAGTTTGAATTAGACAGCAAACAATATCAAAATCTTCATACCTGGCAAGACAAATGAAGTTGTTTTAGAATTTTAGCAAGTTTATTGTACTCTCCTCTATCAAAATATAATTTTCCAAGCTTTGTGTTAGTTTTGAACCATAGTCTATCATTCTTTGCATCTTTCAAGGCATCTAATGTTGTTTCATAGAATTCCTGCAGTAATTCCATCTGTAAGAACAATTTTGAGTAAAATTTAGCATATCTTCATAACTTTTTCTCTTCTACTTCAAAAGTGAAGTGTGAAAAAAATAAATAAATAGGCAGTAACTTTTTTGTATTAATAAAATAAATATCTAACCCTATAGGGTGCCAAATTCAATTTTTGAACAAACAGAAGAAAACCATCTAAGTTTTATTTGTGTTGAGAGCCTAATTTGTTTCTTATAAAGAATAGGTAGTAATATAAAATATACCCGGATCATTCTTTTGAGCACTATTTTATAAAGAAAAAAAAGTGAGAATTCAATGACTATTTTTAATTTTTCCAGAATCACATCCTGATTCTAAACTATCATCTAAATTTAGATTCTACTAAATTCACAAATATTGCAAAATTTAACCAATATTTTAAATCTTACTTAAGCATAAGTTACACTTTTAGTAGAATGATATTAAAATAGAATACTGGTATTTTTATCATTTTCAGTAATCCATAAACATGTAGAAAAAAAGCTCAAAAAATTAAGTTTGACTTAAAATAATATCAAAAAAAATCTGGTATGGACCCCACACTACTTCCTTTTACGTGTAAATTTCTTAGTAGTTGCCTTAAGTGTTAAAAAAAGTGCTTGGAGTGAGCAAGGTAACAATTCAAATATTTACTCCCCTAATCTGCCACGAAACAATGCAAAAAATATTTTACAATGGTTAATTTTCTAAATATTGCTGATTTTAAGATCATTCAATAAATTTTTCACAAAATATCGCCAATAGCGCCAAGTTGAACCCAAATTCAAAAAATAATTTTTTCGCCAAATTTGTTCGCCAAACACTTGGGGACAAAAAGCTTGGCGACATATCGCCAAGTGATCGCGCCAATTCATATCACTTGAGTCTGCATTGAAATTAACACTGATTTACCTAAAAAAGGGGTAAAACACCCCCTTGGGAACATTCGAATGCAACCACAAGGGGAGGTGCACAACTAGACCATCCTCAGAGCCTACATACCAAGCTAGAAGCTTTTACGGCATATAGTTTTTGAGTTATGCGACCCACATACATACATACATACATACATCCGCACATATACGTACATACAGACGTCACGAGAAAACTCGTCGTAATTAACTCGGGGGTGGTTGAAAAGGACTTTTCGGCAGCTTATATGTTGGTAGGTACATATGCACGTGCTGACAGGTCGAAAAAACTACTGAACATTCATTCGGGGGTGAGCAAAATCAAAATTTAGACTCAAATTTAAGTGATTTTTTTTTCGTGATCACAATACTTCCTTTACTACGTAAGAGGAAGTAATATATTCATCTTTCTGTTACAGATTAATTAATTCTTTTATCCACTCATCCATTAGATCAAAAACAGTTTTCAACATCAAATATATATATATATATATATTTCATTAGAAAAACATTTTATTTTTCACTTTGGACCATAGAAAAAGAATGAAATCCCCCCCACCCCCACACACAATTGTTGAAGGTACAAATTTACAACCCAAAATAAAAATAAGGTTTTAGTACAAATTTTACTGTTAAGTACATCATTCTTCTTTTATGTAAAATAACTTTGAAAACAAATTTCTAATTTGTTAATTTTGAAAACGGTAAGTTATCTTAACTCACTAACACTTTGCCTCACATTTCACCGCAATGAATTTTTGCTCACCAAAAATTTGAGAAATTAAGATTTTTTAAACACTAAAAATAAAAGCACTATAGAAATAAAACCTACCTGTTTTGACGTTGAAATGTAATCTAAAATGGAGTTGATAGACTTTTCAGAATAATTTCTTGTAACAGCACTTTTGATGTAAGTTAAGAGTTGTTTATATCTATTCATCATTTCACCATATTTCCCCTAAAAGAATCATGAGTCAAGACATGAAATAGTCAAACCACTACTTAAAATTGATCACAAGAACCTAAATTATAAGCAAACGCATATGGAATTGCATATTTTAGCTAGTTTTGAAATTAATGCATGAAACGGCAGTTTAAAAAAATGCATGCTATACTGCGTTTTTCACAAAAATTTTCTTCACTTTAAAGAGATTCTTTAAAAGTTGAAAGGAAATTTTTCCCTTTAGTAATGATATTAAATGAAAAAAAAAAAAAAACATTTCTAACAAAAGAAAGCTAAACAGCAATTTTTACAGCTTTTAACACGTTGACTGCCACGCGTATTTACAACAAAATCCCCGTCAGGCCACCCGTGCCACTGTAAGATGCGTGCTCTGCTACCGCATGTCTGTTTACATTTCTTTCGGTACTCTCACCCCGATATCTATTACGATCCTCATTTATTACTCTGCACGAGCAGTTGTAATCTTTGCTGTGTACTGAGTAGTATAACTAATATCTCTGCCCATAATTTTTCAATAGTGAAGAGAAAGATGAAAAAGTCAGTGTGCAGTGATTCATATCGCAGTGAAAGGAAGACTAGTCACTGGAACGATCAAAGGCACGAGCAAATCTCAGAAAACCCACTACTTTTTGTCCAAGCTGCCCTGGTCAACCGCAACTTTGCAGTGAATGCTTCAATATTTTGCACTGTAAATAATTTTTTTAATAAACGATTTTTTAAAAAATTCAACAGTATTATTAGCTCCTGTCATATAATTATCTAAATATGTTCGGAAATCCTTTGGAAGGAGTCACCCGACGTGGCCTGATGAGAACTCTTGCTGTCACCCGAATACGGGTGACGTGGCCTGATGAGAACTTTTGTTGTCACCCGAATACGGGTGACGTGGCCTGATGAGAACTTTTGCTGTCACCCGAATACGGGTGACGTGGCCCGATGAGAACTTTTGCTGTCACCCGAATACGGGTGACACGGCAGTTAACCTGTTAAAGTAATTAATGCGCATACCTATCACCTTCTGCATAAATATTCACTTGAGTACGGTATTTTCGAGTAGATAAGCCACAGCTTATTAGGTGTTTAAAAGCTGAATATTAACTCCTGCTAGTTATTGCTTAAAAACAAAACAGATTACAGTCTGACATGGAAAACCAGAACTGCAACGCCCTTGAAAAAATCTATTTTGAAAAGGGTGATAGCATTTCTGCTTATTCAGATGTTATTTTATTCTCCTAGATCTGATAAGGAAGTGGAATAAATTAAGAAAAAAAAAACAACCATAACTAAGGTGTCAAATAAAGGAAAAGGAATCCAAAGGAAAAACAATGAGTTGAGGATGGGAAGTAGGGTTGCAGTAGAAACCATCTGGAACAGAACAGGGTTACTATAAGTTGCAGTTATCGCCAAAATGTTGCAACGTTTTATTTATTTGTAATATTGAAACACTGTTTTCAAATCAATGTTACTAATTCTTTGTCTTTGTTTTTGAACGATGTCAATAAATTTTTGACAAAGTTTTATGCGGCTTATACGCCAATGCAGCGTATCTGATGAAACGCATTTTTTTTCTCCCGAACTTTGCGAAGTGCGGCGTATACCATGGTGCGGCTTACCTACCCGAAAATACGGTATTTATTTTCTGCCTTAGTAACAAAATAAAAATTGGGAAGCAATTTTTTATTCAGAGGTGACAACTTTCTTGTCCATAAAAAATATTATCGCATACAGTTGAGTGTTGAAAACTTAAGTCCTAAGGGACTGACTAAAAGCTTTGAGTTATTGGTTATATTGGTTATATCGGTATATTGGTGGTTATAGGAAGCTGCCACAGTCTTCTCAAGAGTTAGGGACCAAATGAAAACTTTGAGGGAAAAAAATATTCAAGTTATAAGGATGAGGTTTGTCAAGCCTTGACTAATTTTTAGTTTTAATGTATATTTTGGCATTCTTTGTGCACATAAGCATTCATTTTTTTGTGATTTTTTAGAGTATATAGTTTACACAAAGCTCTATTAATCACCCTTGTCAAAATGATCGGGCTATCTTGGCCTCAAAAAGTAAAAAATCACTGTCAGATGCATTCAAAATACAAAATAAGATCTGTAAAAAAAACTTGCCATGAATATTGATTGACATTTATTGTACTTCGCATTTTTTTATCTAAGTGTTTAATATAAAACGGAAAAAAAAAACTTGCCATCTTAAAATCAATCTTTATCATTTGTTTTAATGCTTTGAAACCCCATTCTCCTTTTTCACCACCTTCAAGGTCCAAAACCTAAAATGAAAATGCAAAACGTTTATTTCATATATAAGTGTACATAAAAGAGTTAGACAAAATAAGATAAACACTTTACAATGCAGAACACATATGGAGCAACTTAAAACTATTCAGCAAACGCTCCTTAAATTTTTAAACTATAAAAGAAAAATCATGTTTATTTCTTTAAAAAAAATCCTAGCTGCTAAGAAAGGAGTCTCTTGGAAAAGGTTTACTCTGTGTGATCATTTTTAGATTCAGTTTGTAACAGAGAATACAAATTTAATCATGTCTTTTTTATCTTGACATTTTTTTTTTTGCTGTTTAAGTTATGCATACATTTGGTAACCATAGATTTTTAAATATTTATTTTATTTAGAAAGGTTCTTCTTCCCTTGTATAGAAGCTTAGTAAGTCCTCATTTGGAGTATGCTGTTCAATTTTAGTCTCCTTATCTTGAGAAAGATATCAATTGTTTGGAAAGGATACAAATGAGGGTTATGAGGTTAAGAAAAAGAAATGGGAAGTACAACCAGAAAATGCGCATCCTCAACCAATCGCCCTTTTTAAAATAGAATCTATCCCGAGAGCTGGCCTTTCCTTCCGAGAACAGAGAGTATAATTGTCCGTTATTGCTACTACCCAAAGCCAGATCTTCGAGCACTTTGAAAATAAAAATCGAGAATACACCATAGGACCGACTGAATGGTCCAAGCATATTTCTAAACAATGAAATGTAGATTTTTTAATTTTATTAGCAGGAGAACATGCTCAAAAATTACAAATAGTTTTTTAAGTCCCTCAAATGAACATTTCCTCTGCAATGTGCACATGTTTTTATAACTGTATTTAAATACATCCTTTCAAACATTACTTTGAAGCATACCCTCTGTCATTTTTTTTTTTTTTTTTTTTCTTTTTTAGAGCTGCCACGGCGTGTGAGTGTGCATGGTTTACATACAAACAAATGCTTCTAAACTTATACCTTTTGAAAGCTATTAAGGGCTTCATTTGGATTGTCTTCCTTCAAAGATTTTGAATTGTAATACTGATTTTCTAAGTCAACATCAGGTTCAGAATTACTGTCTTCAGAATATTCCTGTAAGAAAAAAATTTGTACATTTTGAAAAAACTAATCATACTTGTCATTTACTAAAGTAGTTACGCTACTGAAATTAACAAATGAAAAATATTTCAAAATTTACAACAAACTGAAAAGGAGTTGTAGCAGGTAAATTTCTGAAGGTTGGGGAGAAAAACAAGAATATCATTAGATACTACATCACTTACTCTCTTTAAAAACAAACTAATATAAATACATATGTATGTACGTGTTTGCAATCAAGAACTATACGTGTACAAAGTAATAGTATCTATCCGCTTAGGCAAAGGGAATGTTAAACACCTTGAAAACCAGAGGTAAACAAGGAGAAAGAACATAGGTATAGAAATGAAGTTATTAAAAAATAAAAATAATTAGCAGAAAGTAATAATTATTTTCTGGATGGATTTATTTGGCAACACAAACCTTGCTGTTAAATAAAATGTTGTTTGATGTTAATAATCTTAGTTTTGTTTTCCCTATGTTCTTCTCTAATTTCAATATCTTATCAACCCTTGACACAATAACAAAGGGCGTAATAAGTTTAACGTGTCTCTGTATCTGTCGGTGGCACTCTTGCGCCTAAACGGATGGTCCAATTTTTTTTTGTTTTTGTTTGAAAAGTGATCTGATTGAGAGTGTACTTGGCTAAGTCAAGTCTTGGGATGACATTAATTAACGAAGGTATTAATTAAAAACCTTTCAAATGTTTTTTTGTAATTTTTGAAGGGAAAATACACTTGAAAATTTAAAACAATATAGTAAAAAAAGAGAATTTTGTTCTGCATCTGGTAGGAAATGTGTTTGAAACTTCCATCTCATGTAGAACTCAAATTATAATGGTTTTCAATAAATGCAGCGGGGCTAAATCTTTATTTATGCGTTGGAAACCAATGTCATTGTTGGCCGATAAAAGGAGAAAAAACTCAGTGATTTAAAATGCTTATCTGTTTCCAGTTTCTATTTGTTAAGAATTAAAACACTTGTAATTTATTTTAGTATAAAGAGATTTCTCAAAAAGATTTTAAATTTTTCCTCTTTATTCTACTTTTGCGATTAGCAAATTTTATTAGCAAGGATTATCTTTCATTTTCTGTCTCTACCATGTCCTCTCGAAAACAATTAAACATCTAATTCCATGGATGTTCAATACAAATAATGATTTTGAAAAACTTTGCAGATAGTTTGACAAAAATGACTTAGTAAATCAGCTGCTTAAAGCTTTTCACATGTCAACGTCCATCATTGATCAACTTTACCTATCAATCTCCATACCCAGATACTGAAAAAGTGGTCATTCTAGGACAAAGTCAAGGGGTCCGGACTCACCCCTTTGGAAAGATGATTGCAATTTATTCATTAAAAACGTTATTTCCTTAAATATTTTCATAAATGTGCAATTTTTCCACTTCCTAGTTATTCAGAATACGAGCTGCAAATTGCCCGCAGGTATTTAAATTAAAGAAGGAATTTTGAAGAAATATGCGAATTTTCTGCAGAATTTTATAAAGACATCTCATAATCTTTTTCTACGAAAATGTCGAGTTTTGAACCAGATTAGCGTCATTAATAGGAAATTTAGATCTACTTCTAATCCAAATCAGCTACAAAAATTTTACAGGGAGGTAGAAGCATGGGATGAGTTATTAATTACATGTTCATTTTATAAACTGTCAACAATTTATTTACTTCATCCAATAAAATTGATTATTAACCTTTTAATTACTGAATGCATCAATGTTAACTAATTTTAAGTTAATCATCATGTTTCAATAATTAGTTTCAATTGGATGAAAAAAAAATTCTGTTACTAACAATTAATACTTCCCAAGCAGTTCCAGCGGAGAATTCTGAAACTTAAAATGAACGTATAAACACTAACTCTAGGATGTTGTAAAAGTTAATCGTTTAAACTATTTGCACTATTAATTGATTTTCGGTATTTCTGTACACGTTACAACCACGTTAATTTCAAGTACATTATTATTTTATAAGGCATGATTTGCAACATAACGCGAGTCAGAAGAATGATTTACTTTAAATATATTTCAGAAATTCAAGGATAGCACTATATTTACCAAATCATAGTCTTCTTCGTCATCACACATGAAATCATCTTCAGCATCAGACATTATGCGAAATTTGTAGTTGAAAGGTTTCTATATTGTTTATTAACTCACTATGCCGGAAAATTACTTCAAAACATTGCAAGTGTGAGGACTTGTGTGTTGCATATAGCAAATATTCTAAGAGAAATACGTCACGAAAAGGCGTGGCTTCTCAGATTCTGTTAGAAAGATCACTAACCATATTAATATGACGTCACGGAAGGTATTTGGTCTCCTTCAATCAGTGGTCATGTTCAAATAAGGGCCGATTTCAAGTGAAACACCGTTGCAATCGCCTCGGGGCGATCGCAATTGCAATCGCTACTAGAAGTCGAATTACGATAGAATAGCATCTCGTAAGCGGTTGTAACGTTTTACTTGAATCCAAATTTGGGAATTTGCGATTGCATTGGTGAGTTGCGATCGTACGTGTTTCACTTGAATTCGGCCCTAAAGCAAACGGTTGCAACCAATCACTAAACAAGTGAAATAAAGGTCCTTTTTTTTTTTTTTTTTTTTTTTTTTTTCACAAAATGAAAGAAAGGAGTCACAAATGCAATTTCTTTTCACTAGTTTTAAACTCTGAACTGTGATAGCGGCTCTAAACTGTGCTAATTTTGAGTTTGACTCGGAAACGCAGCGGCAGTGAATGATATTCGGATTCAAACTTACTGAGGGATTAAACGAAAAGCAATGGTTATGCAGTAAGCAATGTGTTTCGATGAGTGCGATGACTCAACGAAGTCATTAAACCAAATCAGAAACTTATGCACTTGTTGGTTGGTTGGTGGGGGCCAAACAAAAGTCAAAGTCCGCAGAGACGGAACCACGGAGTAGAAAGAAGGAGAGAAATGTTCTACGGATGCGCTAGTTTGAAAGTGGCAACGAATTCTCACCCGCCGCCAGAGGACGCTAGCTGAAACGCTCCCTATCTCCTACGGGAATCAATGTAAATGATACTGAATCTGTCATCTTTCTAAATGCTGCTAGGGGGAAGAAAAACTTTTTTTTTCAACTGGATTTTGGTGTAAACCATCAATTAAAGTTATGAACTAAATATGACTTTGATCCCACTGAAATTTTGCCGTATTTTTTAAGAAAGATGTTTAATCGACGGCATCTAGCTACTTTCCAAATCTGACATATATGCGACTGTATGTGACATTTTTTTTTGCATTGTACGATATAATTTTTGCTGAGAATCAGTTCTCTAAATTGTTGATAAATTAAGCATGAGGCAAAAAATTAATTATGTCAGTATTTAATTTTGTTATCAATTAAATATATTTAGTAGACAAAATAATTATTAGTTTAAATATATTTAGTTCATAATGTTAATCGATGGTTTGAGCAAAATTCCAATTAAAAAAAAATATTCTTGCCAACAGCAGTCTTTAAAAAATGACTGATTCTGTCAGATTTGGCAAGTTGGTAAGTGCATTCGATTAAACCTATTTCTCAAAGAATACGGCACCTATTTTCGTGGGATGAAAATCATATTTAATTCATAATATCAATCGAAGATTTACACCAAAATCCAGTTGAAAAAAAAATTTTTTTCTTCCCCATAGCAGCATTTAAAAAGATGACAGATTCAGTATCATTTACATTGATTCCCGTAGGAGATAGGAACCCAGCAAGCAAAATATCTTGCCTCAGGATTGCATACAGGTTAACGCGTCAGCCAATCTAATCTTGCCTAAATACTGCCTGAATAATGTTATGTTACTCTCTAAGAGCTGTCAGCGCCTTGCCCCAATGTTGACTGTCAAGGTGTATGCAGCCTTATGTCAGTCGAATGGCAGGGTGGGCTCTGCCTTTGGAGCATCAAATTGCTGCCATAGCAGTGTGAAATCAATCTGCATGCAAGAAGTGGTTGCTATTGTAATCCTGCATACACATTATCTTAACATTGAAATGGCAGGATACACTGATATGACAGTGTGAAATTAGTCTGTATGCAGCTTTTGTCACCCTGCACACGTATTGTTATGCAGTGCAAAATCAGTACGTTTGCAGGGTGTTTCTTTTTTATTTATTCTTATTATTTCTTTGTTATTTTCACTTCAAATTCAGGAAGTAAATTTCATTCTTTAACTATTCCTTTTATTCTTCAAGATGAATTATTATTTTTTTTAGCTTAAGGACGTTTCTAAAGCTGACATGGAGAGTCACATAAAGTAATTTTTTTGTACAATTTACAATTTAATTGAGTATAATGAGAATTACTTCATTGATTTTGGATTAACTAAACATCTTAAAATTCATAGACTTCTTATATATTGATTTATTCTTAAATTTATGATTCTTTTATTTACTACAAAGACATAAAATGCCTAATTAGAATTAATTGAGGAGCATTAATTGCACCGAGATAATCAACATAAAATTCAAGTTACATTCTATAGATTGATGTCAGCTTTAAAAATACTGTTTAGACAAAAAATCAATTTATCTTAAAGAATAACATCAATAGTTAATGAATAAAATTTTGCTTACTCGTGAGCTTGAAGAGTAATTATGATAAAATCTTTGCGTGTAATCCCTTGTTGTCAGTCACGTTTAGAAACAAAAATCTTTATTGTCACCCATTTCTGCAATTGATCGCTAATCGATCGCGATATGGATTGTATTGCCGCGTCATTGAATAAATGCAGTAATAGGATCACAAATAAAAAGCAATAATATTGCACACAACAATGAAGCAACCGAATTTTAACGAAGCCTAAATCGTATCCACGTCCCCACGTGCAGCGCTCGCTTCGCATTGAAGGAAAAAATCGGAATGCCGGGTGTAAAATCCGCGCATGCGCTTCTCTCCTATTGTGCGCGAATGTTATGTTACTCTCCTTGCCTCAATGTTGACTGTCAAGGTGAATGCAGCCTTATTATGTCAGTCGAATGTCAGGGTGGGCTCTGCCTTTGAAGCATCAATAAATTGCTGCTGGCGGCAGCGTGAAATCAGTGCTCCAGTTCAACAAATTCTATAAAATCCTGATGCTGACAACATGTGTGCAATGTTGATTTTACAGCACGTTTCAGTGTTGATATGTTAAGATGTATGTAATATTACACACGTGTTGTTATAGCATTATTGATTTTTAAATCTGTATGCAATCTATATGCAGTACAAAATTGTGCAATATTGACGCTGTCAGTTCAATGTCAAGATCTGTCAAGGTTGATGCAAGAAATTTTGCTTGCTGGGAAGCGTTTCAGCTAGCGTCCTCTGGGGGCGGGTGAGAATTCGTTGCCACTTTTAGATAGCAGAGATTTAGCTCAGGGCCGTCGCGACCGGGGGGGTGAGAGGGGTGTCTCACCCTCCCAGCAATTTTTTCCAGTCGGCAAAATCAGTTTGATTCGGAATTTTTAATGTTTCAGATTTTCAAAACCCTTTTTTATTTAAAAAAAAATCGCAATCACACATGTACAGTTACACGACCGTTTGGAATTATTTTACCGACTGTTCCCTTTAACGTATCATCTCCTGGGTATTTTAACCGAGTAGGCTCATGTGTAAATACGGCGATGTCAATCTTCAGATTCACTAGAATCGGCATTTTTCCTTTCTCAAATTCGGGATTCACGAAATGCTTCATTTCCCCTCTTTTTTATATAGTGCACATGTACTCAGATTTATAATTTGTTAGAATACAATGTTTGGTAATAACGCTTCATGTTCATTCTGTTGATTTCATCAGACCCAGAACTTTTTAAACTGCTCACCGAATGCTTATTTTGCCGACATAATAAGTGTTCACTCAGTGAATTCGGCTCTAAAGTCGGCATTTTTGCTTTGATTCTGAATTCAAAATTTTTGAGTTATGTAATAAGTAGCTTTTTTTTTTGAGAGCCATGTTTACATTTTCACTTTTAATAAAAAAGGAAAAAATAAAAACCTGTACCGTTTGAATCATGTGATGATCGTAGACAACTGTTAAGTTCATTTGAAAGAAGATAAATCATTTCAACGCCTTCTTCTTTTATTGCAATCTTCACTTTCCGGTAGTTACTTCAACAAAGTCTCATTTTGCCAACATTATACCGAGGGATGCGCCGAACTCAAATTTATGTTATGGAAGGAAATCATGTTATTTTGTAGAATATGGTAAAATACGTGTCGGCAGTTCTCAAAGGCGGATCCATATTCTAGTTAAGGAGTGGGTTGTTATATCTTATGGAAAGGAAGGATCAAAGTGCCATTTTGGGGCAAAAATGTGGGATATTTGGCAATTTTTTTCGAAATATAAGTCCTAAAAATGCAGTTTTAGGCTATATTTGATTAAGTTAAAAATGCAAGACAACGTGTCTACAAGTACAAATAAAAGGTTTAAAAAGAGTTAGAAAACTCTAGCAAATAGCTATTTCGGGGCTATTATAGATGAAGCCCAATCATCAGTGCAAAAAGATGATGGTTCACTGACACCAGTCAAGTGAACGATTTGATTGTTTAAAGACCGACCAAAGGGAGGCCAAAATTACCTATTTAGGCCTGTAATTTTGGAAATTTTTCGGGTGAGAACAGGCTCTATTTGTTTCACGGACACCCAGAGCTCGTTACCTGGGTAGGAAATATGTTCTTCCATAGCATCTTTTTTTTAAAATATTTTTTTTTGATCCATGCCAAAGCATGCATAAGCTTTTAATAGGAATATAATAAATTCACTCTCAGATCGCAATTTCCTAAATAACTTACATTGAATTTGAACAAAAATGTGAAAAGATAAAGAAAGTAAAGATCGTCGAAAGTAATCGAATTGGAATGGTGACAACGGACGCTTCGCTTCTGCTCTGCTCTTTGTCTGGTCAGTAAAAGTGAATCTTTTTCGCTGGGGGGGGGGGGGGGGGGGTCTTGGGATCTTAGCTGATTCTTTTGTCTTCAGTCTTCATTGCATGATTCATTCGTTGTTCGGGGGACGCGTCCATGGAAGCGTCCCGGGGCCTAGAGATTTCTGTAGTGTTGCTCGAGGGCCTTTTTCCTCCTTCTTTTGGCGCGAAAAGAGACAAAAGCATCGACCAAGACTGTCGCAAAGAAAGAAGGAAAAGAGGAATCGGCTAGGACAACTTGCTTTTCTGCTTTTCCGCTTTCCGGATTACCCTTCAAAAATGCGTACGACTTCCACTTCCATCACCCCAAAGAAGAAAGAAAAACTAGTCAGGGAGCGTCAAGAATTTAGATTTTTAAGGTATGTTTTAAAATAAGAAACCTGATAATAATTGATTGATTTCTTTGGACTGCAGAATTTGTAAGGGTTTGGATATTTAATGAGTACTCAGAGGTTGAACTTTGTCCAACTAAAATTGACTTGTCGTTTGTGTTTGATGGGAATAATAAAAGAAACAATTTTTTTTACATAATTGTAAATATTCTTATGAAATATGTTTTCATTTAAATTAGAGATGAGATGATGAGCTACTTATACGTTTAGTAGAAAATTATGTATTGTGCTTAGCTACAGTTTAAGGATAAGATATGACAGCCTTTTGTGCAGAACGTGATCAGCCCCTTTAAGCCGCTGCTATGCAATGGAAAAATAAATAAGTAAAACTTCCTATTCAGTAATTAACATTACGTCAAATGAATGAGTAAATAAACGAAAAAAATTAATTGTTAATGAAAAATAAACGATTGTAAAAAAAAGTGAATTAATTAATGTATGAGAAAAAATAAATAAGTTAATAAATTAATATATGGAAAAAATAAATAAGTGAATAAAATAGAGAATGAATAAGAAAATAAATGAATGGATGCGTAAATAAGCGAGTAATTAAGTATAAGAATGCAAATGAATTAATTAATAAATGAGAAAATACTTTCGTGATTTCATAAATGAATGCCTAAGAAAACGAAATGAACTACTATTTTAGTTTGTCCCATCCACTTTGCCCGACGTGCACTTTACGCATTGCATCAAACATTTAAAATCAAAACATTTTAAACATGAACTCAATTAGTACTGCACTGGACATTAGGAGACCTCAACTAGTACTTAAAATTATAATTACAAGAATTTTATCATTTTATGATAACGAAAAATGTTTTTGAAAAACCACGAATATTACAAAAGGTGTATCTAATTTCGAAAATAACTTGTACAATTTTTTCGTTAATCTTTAAAACTACTTATTTCTTGTCAGGAATCAACTATTTGTTCAGAAACTCAGTTAAAAGATTGCTTGATAAGTGGCGCTGCAAACTGAAAGTATTTTATCATTTCACTTTGCCCCACATTCCCCTGGTATTTATTTGTGCCCCAAAAGGGTCTTTTTATGAAATTTTTAATTTTCTATTTTCTTCTGATAACAAAGGGTTGAGATAGCTAAGAAATTTAAATAATTTTTATTCAATAAGTTTTATTTCTGCCGTGTTCGAAATGTACAAAGGTCAGCTGTATTCTAACTATTTTGCTGTTTAATTCTGAAATAAAAAAATACAGGAAATTGAAATTAAAATCTCGTGTCAGATTCAGGGCATGAACGGAGTTTGAATTTTACATTTAGGGGACTAAGCCCCCAGAAAAGCAAAAGTAAAAAAAAAAAAGTTCCAAGTAATATTTTTAAATACTTTTCTGTAATGATTTTTTAGAAAATTTGTTTAAGGAAGCCCTCACTCAGCTAATATTAATAAAGCAAATTTTCTAGTATTCCCTAATATGATCAGGGTTATTTCGGAATATTTTTGAAATAGAAGTCTTAAAAAACGCTGTTTGGCCAATCTTCAACAGTGTAGGAAGTGCTGAGATCCAAGGCTTTCCACAGGCCCACAGAGAAATTTTCTAAATTGGCAACAGAAATGCAAATTTAGGCATTTTTTGTAATGTTAGCCAAATTGGAGCTAGCCAAATCGATTGCCAAGTAAATTAAAAGATGGTGCCACTACGACTAGCATAAGAAATCCTGTATGATGGATTAGCAGGGCAAAAAAATGGTGATCTAGAAACCTGGAAAACTACCAATTTGAAAGAGAAACTGCCTGCAATTTGAGGTCCAAAAAGGAAATAGATAGCAATTTGTCATCGCTAATAATAAAAAAAATAATAATAATACGCACACACACACACAGACACATCCGGAAGAGAGCAACCACCTCCTCCCCTAACGCGTCAGCATATAGTCCGAAATTGTGTTTTAAGACGTCAATATCAAAAACTTTCCATGTACTATCAGAAAAGGTTTTAAGAGTTTCTATTTCGAAACTTTGTCGAAGAGCGTCCACAAATCAAACAAGTACCTAATGCTCCTTATAGAAATAACTTGAAATTGCCTCTTAACAAAAAAAAGATTTTTATTTTAACGTCTAAAATGACGCCCGACAACTCTGCACACTCTTAAAAGAAAGGGTGTGCAAGCGAAGTTATATCTATATTTTTTAGAAAATTTCAGAGCAATATGGTTGATGAACCAGTGTTAATGTCGTGAAATTGATGTGCATTCATAAATGCATCATGACTTTTTTTTTTTTTTAATGTTACATTTTTTTTTCTGAAACTTAACACCCTCAGTTTACTCGCTTTATGGAGCCCATTGGTTTGAAAATCACGGATCAAAATTCACTCACATAAGACATAAGTCGGCAAAACGTTGGGAGTCAGTCGGCATATTTAATCTCAACACCCCCCCAACTGAACTTGCTTCGCGACGGCCCTGATTTAGCTCCTCCTCTTTAATCTCCTTGGACGGAACTAGAGCCGCTGGGCCTTAGACGGAACAATCCCCAATAATGGTCGGTAATTAAAGTTAACAACTCAGAGAGGCCGAAATATGGATGTCGATTTTCTTTAACGGCACTTTTATTTGGTTACTGGCACTACAATTTCGACTCAAACTCTCCGAAACTGGCTCAGTTCTGTAGGTATATGCTCATTGTCAATAGCATGTGTCATGTAAACAGCAAAGCACGGTAGCGCCTTCAGGGAGTGGGAAACAGGGTCAGTGAACTGACAACAAAAATCATAATTCCGGCACCATCAAATCTGACTTTTCCGGCGCATCAACGCAGTAATATTTTTAATGCTATGTTCCCTCCAGATGAAAATACTCCTATTACTAGTATGAGCAGAAAACGGGTCACGTCAGAGAAAAGCATATTGCTCCATACATTGTTCACAAGTTCACTGCCATACATTTGTTCAATAAAGCACAGAACTGTGCTTCATTAACCCATTAATGCCTGACATTTATTTTTCCAGAGATATTTTGAATACTGGTTACAAACAGTGTTTAATGAACAGGAAAAATAATAAAAAAATATCATGTAAAAATAATTTTTTTATTAAGGAAAGAAAAATCGTCCCTTAAAACTTACGATAGACCCAAGAGGGTACATACTTATTTGACTCAATTTTTTTCTGCCTACGATATAATATTTAAAAAGACCTTTAATAAGAAGAAATAAAATCAGCAATTAACATAAACTAGGAAGCTGGGAATGACTTTGAAAACTTAGCTTTTTTTCTTGAGATTGTGAAGGATGAAATTTTGGATAAAGATCATATTCATATTAAAACTGTTACAAAACACACTTTACAATGGTTATGTGCTGCAATCTGTTAAATAACGAATTGAAAAAATACCGAGGTACTAATTGAACGCTATTATTTGGTTGAAATGTTCATTTTGGGGAAATTCAGACCCTTTTTTGGACCGTCCTTTTAAAAGGACGCTAGGCATTAATGGGTTACAAAAGAAACACATACAATGAATGTATGCACCTAGAGCAGGGCTTCCCAAACTGTGGTCCGCGGACCCCTTGGGGGTCCGCCGGCCTTTAGCAGGGGGTCCGCGGTAAAAATTCGATTTTTTTTTTTTTTCAGCGTTAAAAGTAATATTTTAAATCTGGCTCTGTGTTTCAATACTAGGGTAAAGATTTCAAACTTTCTATGATCACGCCCTCTTTTTCTCAAGCAGAAATTCTCATACCCCTCCCTCCTCAATTTTTGCAGTGTTCCTATTTCGTACAGTTTGTTCTGAAGTTACAATATCCTTATAGGGTTGAAAAAGAATCAATACCACTTGTCAAATAAAATAGCTTTTATGCGTCAAAACGACTTTTTTTTTTTTGCTATCTAATATTATTGATAATTTTACAACAAAATCTCGTACAAAACATCAGAAAAGCAGATATTTTTACAACAACATTGGGGAAATATTAATGCTGTATCAATACCACGATTAGGTTTGCTTTTGAGCTCAATTTTTTTTAAACCGTGATGTCTTCAAAAGCTGTATGGATGTTTTTACACCGTAAGCTTAAAAATGACATTTTGCTGACTTTCATTTTTCGACTGGTTCATTTCTTCGTCTTTTTTTTTTTTTCTTTTTTTGTGCAAAAAAATGATATCTTGTTAACACCGCTGCTTACCCCCCTTCCTCTTAGAACTATTCCATGCCTCCTTAAGTGAATCCAGCGGCGCTGACAGGTAAGACAGCGCCATGAGCTTCGTGCTAGACTTTGGCTTATTAACACGTATTTGGAAGAATTTCAATTTCGAACCTTCCCGAAAAATGCGCCAAGTCGACGCCGGCATTGTAAAAACACGCAAGCTATGATAGATTGGTGGATGGATCGGTCGGTTTGATTGAATACAAAACCATTCAAATTAAAATTTCGTATTAATGTCAACGCCTGGGTCTTCATTTCTGGTGATTCTGGACTTTTCTCGAGTTGTACATAAAAAGAAGTTTTTATCCGAGAACAAATTCCTCGCGGTTTTATATCTCGAGATTAATTTTCCTGCTTCCTGTACCATTCTCATTCATTTAAGGACCATAGCATGGATTTGTGGCTACAGACAGGATCTTAGAAGAAATGTACAGTTCCTTCATCACTATCGAAGCCACAAAAACGCCAAAACAGTTTTGTTGATGACAAAAGACAACCTTCCAAAGAAATAATAACTAATGACCAGCCAGCTAAAGAGCAAATTTTAGAAGATGAATCTCTGCAGCATGTTCCAACTACACCGAATTCTCCCATCGTAGAAGTAGATGCTGTTCACACTGCTAGTGGAAGTGGAACTAAAAAACGAAAGTACCAGTAAGATCTACCTAGATTTAGGTTTCATGGAGACTGACGACAAGAAACTTCAGTGTGTGATTTGTGCGAAAGTCCTTCCAAACAGTTCGATGGTTCCAGTCAATTTGCGGCGCCATTTTGAAGGTAGACATCCGGAGCTAAAGGATAAAGAGACTGATTTTTTTAAGAAGAAGTGTACTGAGCTCGTTGCTTCTCAGAAGTTCATTACAGCTCACGCAAAAACCGCTAATGAAAATGCACTAAAAGTTTCTTTCTTAGTGAGTTATCAAGTAGCAAAAGCAGGTAAAGCCCATACCATCGCCGAAACCCTCATAAAACCATGCGTTACTGATATTGTTTCTTGCATGCTAGATGAGAAAGCTGCAAAACTTGTATCAACAGTGCCGTTTTCTAATAACACTGTTAAAAGACGGGTACTTGAGCTGTCACAGGATGTGAAAGAATTTCTGGTTTCGCGCATCAAAAACAATTTCTTTGCTATGCAAATCGACGAATCGACTGACGTCGCAGGGCTGGCAATCTTATTGGCTTTTGTACGTTATGAATACTCTGGTCCTTTTGAATAGGATCTTCTTTTGTGCAAACCACTTCTTTCTAATACAACGGGTGTCCGAATATTTAGTTTATTGGATGATTTTTTTTTAAGAACAATGAGATTCTCTGATCTAATTGTGTTGATGTGTGCGCGAATGGTGCAAAAGCGATGACTGGACCAACGGTCAGAGCAATAGCTAAAATAAAAGAAAAAATTAAAAAAAAATGGAGTAACAGTCATTGCGTACTGCACAGATATGCTTTGGCAATGAAAAAAATGCCAGTTTGCTTTAAGAAAGTTTTGGATGAAGCAGTTCAAGTTATAAATTACATGAAGTCACGGCCGTTAAAGTCCAGACTTCTCTCAATATTATGCGATGAAATGGAAAGTGCTCATCATTCCTTGCTTCTCCATACAGAAGTGAGATGGTTATCTCGTGGCAAAGCACTCTCAACATTATACGAATTACGTTCAGAAGTCTTAAGTCTGCTTTTAGATCACAATATTAAACTGGCAGACATATTTAATGATGAGGAATTTCATGTACTCTGTCGTACTTATCTGATATTTTTATGAAAATAAATGAGATGAGTGTTTCTTTGCAAGGAAATTGCATCACAACTTTTGAAGCTGATAGCAAACTTTGCGCTTTCAAACGAAAACTGCAATTTTGGGTAGAATCTATTGGGAAAAGAAAGGTAGAGTGCTTTCCTACTTTAAATGATTTTTTGAAAGAAAACAATGTGGAGATTTTAAACAACCCTTTGTTTGAAACTATTTGTGAGCACCTTCGAAATATACAGTCGGCCATTAAGCATTATTTCCCACCATCTCGAGCTAAGATGCTGCATGATGCATGATCATGTTTGGGTGGCAGAACCGTTTTCTGTTTCGGAAAAGCCAAGCAGTCTGTCATCGTCTGAGTACGAATGTTTAATAGACATAATGTCAGATTGCACCTTAAAGTCTCTCTTCCAGGCTAATACTTATCCCAATTTTTGGATAAGTCTGGAAAATAAAAAGTATCAACCACTTGTTGAAAAGGCAAAGCGCATCCTTCTTCCGTTCGCCACAACCTACCTATGTGAATCGGGATTCTCGATCTATGCAGCCACTAAAACTAAGCACAGAAGCTGCCTCGATGCTGAACCAGACATTCGTCTCCAACTGTCAAAAATCAAACCTAACGTATCAAAATTGTGCCGGATGAAACAACCCCACTCCTCCCATTAATTTTTTGTTAGTATTTGAAGGACCTAGATGCAAAACTCACTTTCTCCAAATTTTGCGATTTTGAGTTATGCATATCACCGTGTTCGTCTTGTAAAGGACAATCGAGCTGTAATACTGTTTTGGATCAAAACCAATATTTTAATTCATAAAAAAAATATTAAAAATCACGTTTGGATGCAAAACTCACATTATCCTACAGCTTGTTTGGAGCAAAACTCACATTCTCCAGTCCACCAATCAGAGAGCGCTTTAGTGCGTCATGGGATTGAATTCAAACATTCTACGCTGAACTCTCATTTTGGTGCTTGATTAGACTTTACTTAGTTTTGGTATCACAGTTGTAACTTTACTACTCAGTATAATGGACGAATTAGTTCAGACTTCCACAGGACTAACCACAAAGAAGAAAAAGACACCTGAGCATTGGAAGCGAGCTAAAGTTAAAAAAGCAAGGTTAGTATGGTACTAGACCAAATATTTATCTGAATTTAGTTTAAACTTTACCAAACTATTCTGTACCAAGTAACCACTCCTGTCCAATAGTACTATAGAAATCTATAAGTGCAGGACAATTTCTGCAGGCCCGTCATTTAGAGGGGCAGGGGGTCAATTGCTTCCCCCCCCCCACTTTTAGAAAGCAATGTATTTACGTACAAGTGGACGTAATTTTTTATTGACACTGAGTTTTCACGCTCCCCCTCCCAGGCCCGTCATTTGGGGGGGGGGTGGCAAGGGGGTCAGTTGCTCCCCTTTTTCATGCATTAATGACAACTGAAATGCCAAGACCTTTTGAGACAGTACGATTGTTATGTGATGGATGTGGGGGACAAAACAAAAATGCTATTGTTTTGTCAATGGTTAGTTTTTGACTCGTCAGAAATTCACCAAAAAACATAAAGAGAATCGAGCTTTTCTTTCCCATAACAAGTCACAGTTTTTTGCCTCCAGATCGGGTTTTTTGGTTTACAGAAAAAGCCATCCGAAAAAAAGAAGTTATTTTTCAACCAAAAGAGTACACTAACATTATTAGTGAGCATGCCAAAGTTGTTAAAGTTGGTGAAGATTGCCAAGTTTATGACTGGAAAAATGAGAAAGAAATTTTTCAAAAAACCGGCCCAATTTCACTTTCATCTTACGTCTTGTAAGAGAATAATCATAACCAAAACCAAACAGAACAATGTTCTTGTTAGAGGAGAATACACATACAAATCAAACGTTTCAGAAGCTAAACCAATATTAAAACCAAGAAAGCGGGTTATATATATGAAACCTTCTGTTATCCCTCCAACAAACTCTGTCAAACAAGCTAAAAAGGTGGACGTCAATAACTTGTTAAAGAAGCATTATGGTGACAATTGGAGAGACAATGATGAGTTGCTGTTTTATAAAAGCATCATAGATGGGAATACTGACATCGACGAAGGCGATACAAACGACCCAACTTGTCAGCCAACCGAAGAAGTCAACCATTTAAATGTTTAATTTTTCGTGTGTTTTGTAAAACCCTATCTGAATTTGTTAGGAAAAGTTTGATGAGAAGGCACTTTTTATTTATTTTTTAATTTTTACACTATCCGCGTTCATTATTATTGCTTAGTTAAAAAAATGCATCATGTTGTAAATCGTCTTTGAAAAATCATATTTAGCTAAAGAGAAATGACAAAGCTTCTTTTCCTGGTTCTAGTTGTTTTTTTTTTTTCAAACAGTTTCGGTTCAAAACTCACATTATCCATTTGTGTTGGGTGCAAAACTCACATTTGACCACGTTTCGTGTCAAAACTCACATTCTCCAAATTTTGAAGCTAAATTACAAAAAAAAAAAAAAAAAAAAAATGCTATTGGAGCGAGGTTTTAAGGGTGTTTAAACAGTTTATGTTGCAATTACCTAATTACTAAAAAAAAATTCAAAGCGTTTTACGAAGGGTATGAATGTGAAAAAGTTTTTGTGATTTTCCGAAAGTTAGCAAAAGTGGATAATGTGAGTTTTGCATCTAAGCCATTAATTTTATGTTTTCTTATTTCTGCTATTACTTGTCATTAATACTTATACGTTTTTTGTGTTCCACATTTTGTTGATAAAGTTAAACATTTTAAACTACTTACTTATTAGTGGCTTTTAAATAATTACCACACTAATTAGGAATAATTAATTAAATTATTTTGATTAACTACAAACTATAAGTATTTGCACACTGCAATAATGACAGGGGTCCGTTTTGTTAAATGCTCTCTGAAGGGGGTCCGCTAGGTAAAAAGTTTGGGAAGCCCTGACGTAGAGCATGGAATGAGAGTTTGAGTCGAAATTGTATTGCCAGTACCAGAATGAAAGTGATGATAAAGAAAATTAGCATTAATATTTCGACCAATATGCGTTGTTAACGTTAATTATCGACCTTAGTTGGGGATTATTCCACCTTTGAGACCTTGTCCTTGTCATTAACCTGCATTTTCAGTCTTTTAAAATCAGTTCCAGGTCCTGAATATCACACAATGTGAAACTCCTGTGTCTTCTGCTGCTTTGACTTTTGTTTGCCCCCCCCCCCCTACAACCAACCAATTACTCTATAAGCTTCTGATTTGCTTTAATGACTTCATTGAGTAATCTTACTGCATGAAAATCATCGCTTTTCGCTTAATCTCTCAGTAAATTTGAATCCGAATTTCATTTGCTACAGTTAAGGTATAGTTTCTGACGTCAAACTCAAAATTAGCTCAGTTCACAGTTTGAAAAGTGAAAAGAAATTGCATTTGTGACTCCTTTATTCAATTTTCTGTTCAAAATTCTCTTGGACCTTTATCTCATGGAAAAATGTCCCTTAAGATAAACATCTCAAATTCCGTTAGCTTTCCCGAAGGAAAGATCTTCTAAACTGCAGCACGCATTGACGTTACCAAATGTAGTATACCAATGTAGTCGTTATCAAATGTACACCATGAAGGACTTGCGCGAATGGGCTGAAATTTTCAGCAAATACAAAGTAGGGTATGATATGCATATGATTAGAATTTTAGACTCGTAGCCTGATTGTGTCGTTCAATAGGTGATATTCTGACTACCATTGCACCCCTTCCCGGACTAATCCGTCAGTCCGTGCCCTTGCACGGCGTGAAGAAAATTGAGGGGCAAAAAATTCTTCAAAAAAATTCTAGAAAACAATAAAATTCTATTTTCGTTACGAATGACAACATTTCTTTAAAAAAATGCTCACTGCAACGCAAATGATGCTTCGGGTGCCTGCGTGAGCGGCCGTGGCATCATATGTGGACGCAAACCATCTAGTATTTCTCCCTCCTCTCGCCTAAATGAAAATTTAAATTAGCGATCATTTGTTGCTGCCTGTTGCCTTATCTAGAGAAAGTGCAAAGAGCACGTGGCTTCTACTGCCCTATTAATGTTCTGCATATAATCGGGGGCATTTTTTCTTTTTCGATAGAATAACTCAGAATATACACCCCTCCTTGGAAAAAAAAAA
>JAXGGA010006777.1:40000-67323 GCA_038373865.1 Uloborus plumipes | reverse complement strand
CATTATTTGCTTGAACCGGGGCTACAGGGGAAAATGTGTTCACATCTGCTCTGATAGTCAAGCTGCTTTAAAGGCATTAAATAAAGCTGTCATGACATCCCACATTGTCTGGGAATGCTATAACATGCTTTGCACTCTTGCAGAGACGAATAAGATCACCCTCTGCTGGGTACCTGGGCACTCAGGTGTGGAAGGTAATGAAATGGCTGATTATCTTGCTAGAAAAGGTTCTGATACACTTTTTGTTGGCCCCGAGCCAGCTATTGGAGTTTCAAAGAATCTTATTAGAACTGCTGTTTTTGATATCCTAAAGAAAAAACAGTACCATAACTGGCTCAATATGCATGGACAGCGTCAGGCAAAAGAACTTAATAGAGGTTGCCCTAGTATCAGGGCAAAAGAACTCTTAAGTCTGAATAGGAATAGTGTTAGGAAGGCTATTGGTCTTCTTACTGGTCATTGTACTTTAAAACGGCTCTTTACCATTATGGGTATTACTAATGATCCTAATTGTAGGGGCTGCCTTGCTCATGAGGACACTGCTACACACATTTTGTGTGTTTGTGAAGTGTATTCTGCCTATAGGTTTGAACACCTGGGTCGTCACTTGCTCGAACATTGGGAGATTCATGATATTCCCATTAGGTGTTTGTTGAACTTTGCTTCAGCGACTGGTCTGTTTTAAGACTTCTGTTTGGGGTTTAGTACAATTGAAAATGATACAAGACAGTAAGTTAATGGACAACTGGGGTTTTTTTAAATTTCCACCCCACAGGCAAGCCGTTGAGCGAATTGTAAAATTAGTCACCGAGGCCTCGAGGAAAACAGTCGGGTATCAGAACAGAGATCGATTTATCGGAGCAACACTAATTCGGAAAACTCATGCCAACATTTGAGACAAAAAATGATTTTAATCAATAATAATTTGAAATTTGTATTTTTGAGAGGTAAAATAAAGTTTATTATCTTACAAAATGAGGTAAGTGTGATTTCAATTAATTTTATATTTTGAATTTGCATTATGCAAGCAGTAGACAGTTATACAGAAAAGCTCCAAAATCTGATGCCGGTGAGGCGGCAGAAGATATTTACCAATAGAGTACGCACCCTTCTTACGGTACCAGCCGAGCTCGTGGGCGAAGAAGAAGCGCGCCGCCCCGGCGTCCTCCTCCTCGTCGTCCGGCTCGCCCGAGAAGACCTGCAGCTCCGTTTCCGCGCCCCAGGGGGCACCGAAGGGCTGGATGTTGTAGGTGTAGCTGTCCCGCAGCTCCTGGAGGCGCGGGAAGGGGAAGGGGGCCAGGGTGCACAGCGTCTGCAAGAGAGGGGGGAAGCGTCTCACTCCCGTCGAGCCGTTCGGAATCGCGATGCGTCGGCCGCGCCATCCCGCCCGACGCCGGCCCACGATGATACGTTGCTTTGCTTTTCCGTTCGAAGGATATCGTTTCGTGCGCCATCACTCTCCTTCATGAACAGCGAACCACGGTGAGCGGATGTCGTCCCGATTTAAAAAGCGAGACGGGTGCTGTTTGACGAGAATGGTCCGACACAATCGGGAGGCGGAAAAGCGCACGGCATACGTTAACCCATTTATGCCCAGTAGCCTAAAAACCTAATGCTTGCTAGTTATTGCATACAAAAACCTGTAATGGGTACATCATTTTACTAAAGCTGTTTTTCAAAACTTAAATAGTCCTTCCTCTTGAGAAAAATAGATGGAACCACTAGTTGGACATCAGAGTTTATTTATTAACAGCTATTTTCCGACAAATCGGTCAAGCAACGATTCAGCAGGGGTGGCCACAGAAAAAAAAAGTTTTTTGCGAACTTATTTTTTTATAAAACTAAATTATTTTAAAATGATTTGCTTAAAATGGATCACAGATGCCTTCTGTAATGTTACTTTGCACAAGTAAAGTCAAGTAAGGTCGCATTTTGCGCACATATCTGCCTAGTGTCCCATAAACAGGACGTTAAATAACTTAATAAATATGGCAGCGGCGATCTATTTTACGCCTAAAATGTGTGTAAACCATTCCAAGTAAGAGTTTTAAGCAAATAAAAATTGAAAAAAATTGTTAAAAAAACTTGGGCATAAATGGGTTAATGCGTTTCGCGTGCGTCAATGTGGAATTGCGACGATCGAGAACGATTCACCGCTGTGGTATCTTTAAGTGGAAAAGCTGTCTCATTCTCGGGCCCCCGAAACATTCAGACATGCCGACATTCGGCGGCCACAGGAAAGGGCTCCGAGGAGAGCTATGAGGATGGTGAATGGGCTTCCTACTTTAGATTATGATACTAGACTTAAAGGTTTAATATACGCGGCCCGGAGGAAAGGAGAGTCGGAGGGGATCATATTTATCGAAATGATGGACGTTTATGGGTTAAATTTTAGCATGGAAAGCAGGTCAAGAAGTCATTGTTTCAAGCTATCCAAATTTTTAAGTGACCCGGAAATGGGGAAATGAAACTGCTCCGACCGTGTCACCTCTCATCGGGGCACTCGGAACAGCCGTTAGCTTTGAAAGGGTCGTTGATCTTCATTTGGGACTGCAAATCAACCAGCAGCAGTCTAACTGGGCCTAGAGCCCGTAGCTGGGTGTCGCATTTGCACTAGTTTGCGAAAGATAGCCTCCATACTAGCAACTGATGTTTCCTTCCATTTCTAAAAGTAGAACCCCCGAGGTCTTTCCTGGACAAAAACCACACATGCAAGGTATCTGCCGCATCGATCGCTCTCACGGGAGACTCTCCGCCCATCATTTTCCGTGATCCACGAGACGCCATTCGAGCAGGAGAGCGTCGGCATTCTTCCGGAAACGCCTCGACGAGTGCTCCGGGGACATTTCACTTCACTTCACACTCTCCAGGGTCCCCCGTACCTACCACAGCTTCGTGGTTTAACCGGGATAGGGCCCTGAAGAGCGCTCTGTTCTTAATTTTGAACCAGAACCTAGGGTCGAGCAAACCCTAGGGCCCAGCACCCCCAGAGGTATCGTTTCACTTGGAGGACTTTGTGACCACGACATTTTTAACGCCTCCCAGCCACCATTAACCCTTTAAGACCGAGGTTACACGATCGTGCGGGTCTAACATCGATTTAGGTTTTAGTTTCCTAGATCGTTACATGTAATAAAGGCCGAAATCGAACGATCGTGCTGGTTAGCCAATGAGATGTATTATCCATTTTTCGCAACAGATGGCGGCACTAGTATCTTTAGGGTTTAGGAGACGAAAAAACTGTTGCTTATACACTTAGCAATTTTAGCAAGAAAATACTTCAGGTCTTAAAGGGTTAATCAAGGCGGTGGATCTTTGATCGGCTGGGTTTCGAACCCGAGTCCCTCCGGACACGAGTCCGATGCCTTACCGATCGGGCCACCACGGCCCTTGCTCCGGGGACACGGCGACGTCCGCTCACGCGAGTCGAAGACGACGAGACCCGCCTCGCCTACGCCGGGTCGGGTCTGCCGCGAGTACGGCGGAAGGGATCCTTCGTCAATTAAACGTATGGTCGAAAACGGTGCATGAATGTCGAGGGAAGCCCGTGACGTTGCAGGTGGATGGAAACGTCGTGCTCCCGTCGGATCCCGATGCAGACCACGATGTAAAATGACAAAAGTAAAGTGAAACGAAAAAGAAAATCTACGAAATTGGCAAAACACAGAATAACGTATCCGAATCGCTCCGGGCGACCTCACCTTGATGAAGGTGTTGGCGTCCATGAGTCCGAACTCCAGGATCTCTCTGGTCAGGACCCCCATGATGCAGTAGAACTCGTCGGCGCTCTCCACCGCCATGATCCGGCTGCGGAGGGAAAGCGTTTCGTCACACAAGAGAAAGGAGGAGGGCGTCGGCCTCGACGGACGGAGGAGTTTCGTCCGGCAGCTCGTCTCCCCCCCCCCTTCGATCACTGTTCGAGCTCGGAGATGCATCGATGCATCGCCAAACACGAGTGTACGTAAGTACTGTTATAGCAGGTTTTGTTTACGTGTAACTTGCATTTAAGAATTTTCTTATGAAATTCTCCAATTTCAGGCCTCTTTCCAAATCATAAATAATTAGCTCGCAGACATAAAATTTTATGTGATAGAAAGTTAAAACATTCACATACTAAGGCTTAGCATTCTGTGGAATTTAAAAGATTTTACAAATTTTTTTTTTTTTGATTAGTTTCTAAAAATCTCTAAAATTTAAACATATTGCCAGAGTGGAAGGCATTAACTCAAGAGTTACAAAATCTTGCTTATTGATTTCCCGTATTAAGACTTAACATTCTGTGGATTTTAAAATATTTTGTAAATTTTCTATTTTTTCGATTTTTTTCCAGAAATCTAAATTTCAAGCCCTTTGCCGGAGCATAAGGCATTGACTCACAGTCAAGAAATATTGCTCAGTTATTAGCATCGGGGAGTCGCAAATTTTCCGCACTGAGGTCGAGTGCTCTGCAGAATTTCGATTTTTTCGCCCCACCCTATTGCATATGTTATGACATCAAGGTGGAAGATGAAGTTTCCGGACCGCTCGTTTTTCGCGCGAGAGAACCGGCCCGGTACGAACGATACCGCACAGCCCAATGCAAAAGTTGTATCTGCAGCCACTGGTTCTCAAAGTTTTATGTACTTGATTTAGCTTCCACTTTTCTAAAGTGTTTTTAAACACTAGTTACGGATTCCGGGCTGTTGTGCCGTGGTCTGGATGACTTTAATCCATACGTTTCAATCGCAACTGCGGCAATCATCTTCAGTGGGTGTCGTTGATTTATTTGGCGACTGATGCGAAATTTCGAACGGCTGCAAGATTTTTAATTGAAAACGCAGCGCCCTCTACTTTCCGGCTCGGGATTGACAGATGACTGGATGCCAAAGCTTGTTAACCTTTACTTCTTCCTCCTTGTTAAAATTATTTGGGTGTTTGAAAATTTCAATGGCCTCTCTATGCAATCTGGGGAAAAAATTTGAAGTCCGTGAAATTATTTTGGCCTCATTGAATTTTATATCATGTATTCCATTACTGAAAGTGTGTATGGAATAAGTGTGTATGGAAAGTGTGTATGGTTCCCCACTTGAAGAAATACCCTGCTTTATCGAATAATATTTCTTGGAACCGACAGTATCCGGCGGTTAAAGTGCGGCCGACAGTACATAAGATATCCCAGAGTGCCATCCGCCGACGACAGCTCTATTTTGGTCAAAACGGCGGATACGGCTCCCGTGCTCGGCGGGGCAGAAATGAGGCGGTCGGAAAAATTCGTGAGTGGCGTTCTCAAAAATAAACCGGTCACGTGGCGCGTTTTGCGAGCGTACGACTCCTCCCGGCCGGACGAAACTCCCCCTCCCGGGATGGGCGCATACTCACTCGGCCAGCCCGTCCCAGATGGCGAGCGCCGCCCGCAGCAGCACCTCGTTGCCCTCGAGGAAGACGAGGTCCCAGACGCGGAGCACGGTGGCCTTGGGCAGGCAGTTGGTGAAGAGGGTCAGGAACCACTGCATGGTGAACACGTTCGGCAGCGGGGGCTCGTACACGGCACCTGCAAGAGGGGCGGAGCCGTCATTCTCTCGGATCGCTCGAGTCTGGGCATGTTTGTCAGAACGTGGGCATAAAGATTCTGTTCTTGCCCTCCCAACACTTTAAGGGTCCCTTTGCTGTTCGTTTAACGAGATCATCCCCGATGCTTTCAACTTTAAAAGCTCTCGGTACCATGGGGTCGATGCGAGCGAAACGTGCGGTTACCGAGGCGAATCGGACATCGAATCGGCTTACGTGCCACCCGTCATCCCCCATGTTGCCATCACGGTGCGAGAATGCGAATGAAGATCGAGGACGGGAACTCCGCTCGATCGAGTATCGAATGGATCGGCCGAGCTCTCCGCCTTCAAGGTGCTGCGTCGCCTGTTTCTGCGCTTCGCTCGTGAGATGCCTTCTAGTCTGGAGCGATGAAGTGTGGATTTAATATTTCAATTTTTTTGGAATGGCCAGTAGGGTGGGGCGAAAAAAAAATTCCGATCCACTTCTGATAGTTGCCAAAAGTTGTCTTTGGTGATAGTTAGCTAATGTGCAAAATTTGAGAAAAATCGGTTAATATAATCAGGGACGCTGCGATCGCAAAGATTTTTCATAGCTTTTCTAGGATTTTATGGTTAAAATATGAAAAACAATGCCGTTAGCTAATCTTGTTGCATTTTTTTTACTCATTAAATATATTCATTAGGGTGGAACGAAAAAATTAAAGTTTTGATTTTCAATTTGCCTTAGTGCGGAAAAGTTGCCTTTTCATGTAAATAAGATATTTAAAAAATATGAAAAATATTTAAGCGCGTCTCGAGGTGCCGCACGTAGGATAAAGTATTGCAGAAATGCAATTTTTGCTCTATTTTCAAGTTTTTTTCAAAAATTGTGATACCCATCTTTTTTTTTTCAATGAGGTCAACAAAGTAACTACTACGCCAAAAAGGCTACATAACATTCTTTTTTAATGTTTGGATGATTTCTTGAGGTGCCACAAAAACTATGAAGTTTTGCACAAACGCACTTTTTGCCGATGGCACTAGCATCTGGGAGCGTAAGAGGTAGCAGTAGCGGATGTTTAGAGGGGGCGTTAATGGGTAGCAGTGATTTGTTTGAATAGGGGTCAAGCTCAGATCAGGTGTCAAACCTTTGCCGAATTCACTTTTGTTCGCGTCTATCATGTAACAGAGTAACGTAAAGTATCGGTAGTTGGTGAGCTATTTCAGCGACCTGGAAAGGATGTTTCTGTGAGCTAAATATCTGAGAATTTAGATTCTAAAATGCAGGAATGAAAATAGATCAAAGTCAAAAAAGAGGAAAAATTGCGCAACTTAAAATTAGAATACATTTTTTTTCTCCATATTCTGCGAAATTAGTCATGCGAGATTTTCTCTTAATTTGCACCCTGAAATCGAAAGTAAATATTTTTAAAAGCTCTTAATTGCTCATTCACGATTTATTTTTAAGTCATTCACAACAATGTAAAAAAAAGGGGGGGGGGTGCAATTTTTGATGAATTAGACAAGTGTATCTCAAGAAACAAACTCTCTAATTTGTACTAGTTAATAGTTCTTACATCTCTAACTTGTATTGCAGTCTTCAGCTATTTTGATAAATTTTAAAGATCAAAATAATTTTCCCAATTTTTTGACAAAGATCTCGAACATTTTACCTGAACTTTCTTCATTTCTACCTCCTGCAAATCAAACTGATGTTTTTGGCAGCATGCCAAAATGGAGTACATAGTTTGCCGATAATTGCAGGTCATCCTTGAGATTTTTTGATCGCAGAAAGGAAGAAAAAGTACAAAAAGCGGAACATCGCGGATCCACGGAAGATTTTCATCCCTAAAAATGGGACAAATTTCCTCAAGAGATCTATTCTAGTAACTTCTAACCAAAGAATTTGATCAACGATAAAAGTTTATCATGAAAAATACAGGAATTTAGTCTTCAAGAAGAAATAGGACTGACTCGATCCTCGTTAAATTTAGAGAAGAATCTAAACGTTTATTTCTTGTTGCTGCCTTACATGAGACTACAAGAGAAAAAACTTTGATACTTGCAGTTTGTATGAAAGAAAAGAAGATGCCAGTTTTAGAACCAAAAGTCTCTAAAGCAATTGAAAGCAACCTTCCTCTTTTAGAGAACATACATGACTTAAGTACTGATCAGAAATATTTATTAAGTGTATCAAGTATATCACTTAAGTATATCAAGTGGGACTCTGTTACAGGACAGAGGCGAACAAAAGTGAATTCGGCAAAGGTATTGACACCTGATCTGAGCTTGGCCCCTATTCACACAAATCACTGCTACCCATTAACGCCCCTCTAAACATCCGCTATTGCTACGTCTTATGCTGACAGATGCTAGTGCCATCGGCAAAAAGTGTGTTTGTGCAAAACTTCCTCGTTTTTGTGGCACCTCAAGAAATCATCCAAACATTAAAAAAGAATGTTATGTAGCCTTTTTGGCGTAATAGTTACTTTGTTGACCGCATTTAAAGAAAAAAGATGAGTATAACAATTTTTGAAAAAACACTTGAAAATAGAGCAAAAATTGCATTTCTGCAATACTTTATCCTACCTGCGGCACCTCAAGACGTGCGTCAATATTTTTCATATTTTTTTAATATCTTATTCACATGAAAAGGCAACTTTTCTGTACTAAGGCAAATTGAAAATCAAAACTTTAGTTTTTTCGTTCCACCTTAATATTTATGCATTCAAAACATATGAAATAACTCATCAAAATTATTTTATGCGATATATTTATATTTCAAGCATCTTAAAAAGAAACAAAAATGTGAAAAATAGTGATTTTTAGGACAATATTAAGTAAAAACTAATGCATTTTTACAAAATGTTACATAAAAATGATGACATTGCAAACATATGACAACATTAAACAGCATTACTTAAACATCAATGGAATATGTTTGAAAAATTATGAACAAGTGTACGCAACATACTGAAGTTAAAAATACAATTCAACGTGTTCAAAAGTACAAATAAAATATTAAAGAGGAGTTTGAAAACTCTAGCAAATAGCTACTTCGGGGCTATTACAAATGAAGCCCCATCAAAAAGCGATGCGACAATTTTATGTGTCACAGTTTGAGCTTTCAAAAAAAGTATTTTTTACTTTCAAAGAAAGGCAGTTGCTTCGAGCCTCTAAATGTGCACGAACGAAACAATCCCTCGCTTCGGTTCCACTCACGGTCGGCGATGCGTCCCGACCGCACCGACTTTTCGGCGGGTTCCACGGATCGAGCGCGACGGGCAAACGTGCCCACGATGTTTCTCAGAAAACGGGGAGCGTCTCCGGTTTTCGAGTCACGCGGCTCGTCGTCGGACGGCACCGTCGTCACGGGAAGTTCCGTCGCGAGCAAAGGCGGCCCGAGGTGACGTCTCGAAACATTTTTAACAGACCGTTGCAGTAGTAAATAAATTATGGAAGCTTCATGGCGGTGAATTGTTGGCCGGCTGGAACGGCGACGACCCGGAATCGGTAAAAATAAACCAAGACCGGGCCACCACCTCCGACCAACAAAAAAATGTGGAATGGTTCTGCTCGGGAGAAAAGAATACATGAAATTCATTTAAAAAATAAATAACAATTTATTCAAACAAATGTAAACGGTAAATATAAAATATTAAGTAGTTTGACACACCCAAAATAATTTTGACAATAAAAAACCCCCCAAATACATTCAAAATACAAAAACATCGTTCTGGTTCCAAAAAGAGAGTTCACTGACATAAATCCACCCTTGAAAAAAGATGCCATGAAGAAGATAATGTCCCGGTAAAATAACTTGAAAGTTCATACCACAGGGAAAATCATTCACCGAAAAAAGGCATCAAAACAATGGTTCCCTCCTGCAGATTCATAAACACTCGTCGACGATTTTAGTGGACGAAGTGAACACAGCAGGGTCACCACAAGCAATCCATCCAAGAAAAATAGGCTCCATCAGTTCTTGAAGAACCCTTCGGAAGAACATCAGGCCGCCGCATGGCCGAGCCGAGCCTCAGTCAGACGACACAGGATCCGGCCGCCTCATGGCCGCGCTAGTACGCCTTAGGATCACGTCGTAGTAGGCCTAAGCCTCACGGAATAAATGGATGAATATCTCCAAGCTTCAACCGAAGCACGTGGTTTCAAAACTTTATAAAGACGGGGTCGAACTCCAGGAACACCCCTGCCCCTTATGGCAGGGTGAACGAAAAAACTTTTTACATGATTCAACTTCTACCCACTTCCTCTGAGTGGAAAACTAAATCAAATACGGAGCATATCAAACTCCCCGATGCAATCACAGCATCAACCGTCTAACTGCAGTGACAGTAAAAAAATAATAAGAAGCACAGTGAAATGCATGGAACACGTATTTATGGTTACAGTCAACCCTACGTAGCGACCATGACGTACCCCTCATTAGCATAGCTAACTTTGACAAATACCAATCCGAAAAAAAAACAACTCAACACTTGAGCTTTAACTGTTGAAATATATTCGGTATTGTTTTCATTTAAATTCAGCCAAAAAGTTACTCAACACTTTAGCTCGTACGTCATGTCACTTCGTAGGTGTTGACGGTCAAATACACACATAAATTACAATTGGAATATAATGGGGGATATTCCGCTCGCCGGATCAATGAAATGGGACATTGCAGGAAAGCATAAAAGTAGGTTTAAATAATTTTAAAACGTTCTAGCTTTTTAGGAAATTGCTCCAAGAACAAAATAGGGCCTATTTTCTAACATGAATGGCTTCTCCGCCACTCGGTGGGATACGCAGATGGACATTCGCCGACGGGCTCCGAATCCCCGACTGCGGCGACGCGGGAGACGGCCGAACGCGGCACGCCGACTGTCGGCCGAGCTTTCCCGAGAACGGGGCGGAAATATTTACCGGAAACAATGGAAGCCGTCACTGGTGACGACTGCTCCGTGCGTCTCTCTGAAACAGCACCCAGTTCCCGGAGACATTCCGGATGGCGCGTGACGGACGGTCGGACTCGCGCTCGCACGTCGGCACGGAATATCATGAAAGTGCTCGTTTCGGTCATTGTTAAAGTGCTTGCTCATTTCTCACTAAGCGCAACTCATCGTGCGAGGATGGTGCACGAAACTTGTGGAAAGTTATTCCTCAGTCGCATTATTTACCAGAAGACCCGTTACATGTCATCGATTCAGTCATTCGGAGGAGAGGCGGGGGTGATTGTGAGTTCATGAAAAAATACCTGAAAGTTTTAAAGAGAAAATGTGCGTGTGTGTGGGGGGGGGGGCGAGGGGGGGGCACACATTTGAAAAGTTTCAAATAATTTTTAGCCAAAATATTATGCATGCATTTAATTAAATTATACATGAGTAATAAAGTTACTTTTGAGCTGGTGTTGTACAAAGTATCTCCAAAAAATATTTTAAAGATAAAGTAAAGGGCTAACAGAATGACTGTTGGTTGCGCGAAAATATTAATGTAACATAGTTAATGAAAGTTGCATTTGTTACTGAAATTTTGGAAAAGGTATTGGTATTTATCTAGATGTTGTATCTATAAATCTCCTAATCAATACAGTATAACAAGAGTCAAAGATTTTATACTTATTAACACTGCAGTGAAATACTATTTAAAGATGTTATGTATGGGTTAAAAAACTTAAATTGTTGTAACAAAAATAAAATTCAGCCAGAGATTAAGCATTTAAGTTCTTGACATTTTACACTTACAGAGCATGGAATTTTGTTTAAAACTCTCGTTTTAATGATTTAATTAATATAAAAAGAAATGTAATTTGCTTGCCTTTCAACAAGGAATAGCAAGCATCGAAAATGCGAAATGATGACTATCATACATAGTTATCGGTATAATCGCGGAAAATTCGAGAAAGGGAAAAAAAAATCTGGATTAAAAATATCTTATTTCCGGTATTTTCGAGCATGAAAATACCAAAATCAATCATGAAAATACCGGAAATCCGGTAAAATACCGGAACACAATCACCCCTGGAGAGTTTTTCTTTTTTTTTTTTTTGCATATCCTGAAAATATTTTACTGGAAATGTTATATGATGATGGAAGGCATGTACGGCAGTTACTTGCTTGCCGGATTTTCATTCCGTGTATAATAATAATATCCGCAATTTTTATCCATTTTGAGGTTAACTTTTCTTCAGCCTATGTACACTTGATCAATTGGCAGTGTCAAAATCTGCTTATAGCTGAACTTCCTGTAATAGTGATGCCACCTGAAGACGAGCTACATATGACTTCGTGAAAACCGGACATGTTCCTAATTTTCTTTCAAACATGTGGACATTTATTTGTCACTCAATTCGTGGAACCCAACTTAAAGTTGGTGACCGATGCATCACTGACCATTAGTGGAATAGAAGCAAGGGATGATTTCATTCATGCAGCCGTAGAGGCTCAAAAGAAACTGCCTTCCTTTGAAAGTAAAAAAGATCTTTTGTGAAAACTTAAACTGCGACACATAGAGCTTTCACATCATGTATGTTGTGTACATTTGTACATATTTTTAAAAATATATTACAATAATGTTTAAGTAATACTGTTTAATGGTGTCATATGTTTGTATTTTCATAATTTTTATGCAACATTTTTAAAAAATGCAGTTTTTACTTAATATTATCCTAAAAATCATTATTTTTCACATTTTTGTTTCTTTTTAAGATGCTTGAAATATAAATATATCATATAAAATAATTTTTGTGAGTCATTTCATATGCTTTTAATGCATGAATATATCTTATGAGTATAAAAAACGCAACGATACTAGCTAAAGGCATTCTTTTTTTACTTTACCGTATTTTCGTGTAGATAAGAAACGGCTTATGGGTGAATATCAGGAAAAGTGAACAATTTGACCATTGAAATTTTCAATTTTTAAAGATACTCAGAAAATAAAATAAATAGGGTATTTCGAATGCACATTTGTCACATTTTTTTTTTTAAATTAGGGGCATGTCAAGGTGAACATTCACCCCCATTTTAGGGGGGGGGGGGTTTGTTGCCGTCGAGCGTTACCGACATGATGAGAATGCTACCGATCTGACAAATATTACAGATCTCACACTTAGTGTACAAAAGTAAACACTTTACTACCTTTTATGTTTAAAAAAAAATAATTATTACTTAGAATACAATAGTATTTACACAGCCTGAACGCTTTTTTGTTTCAAAAAAAAAATTAGAGACTAATTAAAAGTTAGTTAAAGTTTAAATAAGTGTGACAAAGTTTTTTTCAAACAGATAAATAGGTTAATACAGTCGAACTTGAATAATTCGAACGTCTTTTATTCGAATTCGTGAGTAATTCGAAGTTTTTGGTCGGTCCCTTGAAACTTGCATTCAATTAATACTAAAAACTTCTTGGTTATTTCGAAGTCCAACTTCCTTAGTTCAAAGTTCTTTTTCCTTCAAAACCGATAAAATCTAGTGTTAATAAGTATATTTAAAAGGAGGCAGAGTTATTTTTAGCAACCCTGGTGAATTCTTTAAGGGCAGGGTTCATCAAATGCAGCTCTGCCCCTCTTTGAAATCGAAATTTTACCTCCCCCAATTAGACAGCATACCTTTTGAGGATTACGTCAACATAGATGACAACATAGACATTTGTGGAGAGCTAACTGCTGCAGATATCCTATCTGAACTCCTGAACGAACAGAGTAACTCAACAGAAGACGATGAAGACATTGAAGATGAAGTAGAAGATCTTAGGCCAATTCCCACTGCAAGTGATGCAGCCTTTCATCTAGTGGAATACCGCCGTTGCGTAGAGGGACGACATCGCGTGAGAGAAGATGTATTTCGAGCTGCAAATATCCTTGAAAACTTTGTTAAAAAAATCAAGTAAGTCCTTTAACCCTTAACTTCCCAATGTTGCATTTCTGCAACATATGATTTATTTTAATTTAAAAGACTCAATTTTTTTTTAAATTACCTACAAATCACTTATCTGAGGAAAAAAAAGATTACTGTATTTTCGCGCAGATAAGCCGCGGCTTATACGTGTTTAAAAGCTGAATTTTAACTCCTGCGGCTTATACGCCATGGCGGCTTATACGATGTAAAAGTTTTTTTTTTTTTTGTCTTTTTTTTTTTGTTTTGTTTTTGCTTTTTCAAAGTTCATGTTATGTTTAGTTATTGCTTAAAAAAAAAACAAATTAGAGTCTGACATCGAAAACCAGAAATGGAACGCCATTGAAAAAATCTATTTTGAAAAGGGCGATAGCATTTCTGCTTATTCAGATGTTATTTTATTCTCCTACATCCGATAAGGAAGTGGAATAAATTAAGAAAAAAAAAAAACATCAACCATAACCAACGTGTCTAATAAACGAAAACGAATCCAAACGAAAAACAAATAATAATAAAAAAAACGCCTGCCAGCCTGCCAGCCGTTGCCGTGAGGATGGGAAGTAGGGTTGCAGAAGAAACCAACTGGAGCAGAACAGGGTTACTATAAGTTGCAGTTATCGCCAAGATGTTGCAACATTTTATTTATTTATAATATTGAAACACTATTTTCAAATCAATGTTACTACTTCTTTGTCATTGTTTTTGAACGACGTCAATACCAGTATATACAGTATATAGCGTAGGTCTCGGTTCTCTCGCAGATTAAATTTTTGACAAAGTTTTATGCGGCTTATACGCCGATGCGGCGTATCTGATGAAACGCATTTTTTTTCTCCCGAATTTTGCGAAGTGCGGCTTATACGGAGGTGCGGCTTATCTACCCGAAAATACGGTACTGCAGCGAAATACATGCTAATTTCGTCACTAGTTGACGGCACATTTTCCCCAGAAATCCCAATAACTATAAAAACATTTGATGCCTCAAGAACTGTGTCTTTGCTATAAAAAAAATCCATTCTAGTTTATACTTCCTCTTGTTTATTGACGATATAAATTACCAGGTAAGAAATTTAAACATTTTACGTTCATTTAAAACTAATTTAATTTTCTATGGGAAAAAGTTAAGAAATTTGATTTTACTTTTACATTGTCGCAAACAAAAAAATGATTGAAAGTCATTTTAAAACTGCTTATTTAAAAAAAAAAATATTTCTCCTCTTTATTATTACTTGAGAACTAGCTGATACAATTTTTTCATCAAAATTTAAAATATTGCGAAGTTAAGGGTTAAAGCAAGCCGAAATCTCTCAATATTTTAAAAAGCTATATACTATTTAATGTTAAAATAATAAATCCCATTTTTACGTAATTTCTGTCGTTATTGACCATTTCCAAACATAAAAATGAAACAGATTGGTTAATTAGAAGTTTTGGATAATTCGAAGTTTTGGATAATTCGAAGTTTTGAAGTGGCCCCTTGCACTTCGAATTATCCACGTTTGACTGCAGTTAAAAAATCGAATTAAAATAAATCTTGAAACAATTTTAAAAAACGAAATTAATTCAAGACAGTCAAAGTTTGGCGTGGGGAGGGAGATTTGCACTAAACTGTTCGTAAGTTTTCCATTTTAAAACGGAATTATATTTTTGGATGCAGTAGCTACGAACGAAGGTCTGAACATTGATGTAAAAGAGAAGAGGCAATACTAATTTTGTTTGAAAACTCAAATTTTGCGGAAAATTTAATGTTTTTGAAGCATTTAAAAAACAATAAATAAATTGTGCAATGAGTTACCGCCCGTAAGCCAGGGCCGAGGCAGAACTGTAGCAAATGCACCCACGGCTCGATCATATAGCATCCTGAGACTGCAGTTTGGCCCTTATTATGGGCTCCTCAGTCAGGAATAGCCAGTGATAGAGTCGGAGGCAAAAATCCTCTTATCGTAGCTAAGATACCATAGTTTGCGGACGCTCGCTGGTAAGGTAAATTCACTTTATCTAACCAGTTTGTTGGCTCCGGCTCGATCACTGGCTATTCCTGACTGAGGAGCCCATAATAAGGGCCAAACTGCAGTCTCAGGATGCTATGATCGAGCTGTGGGTGCATTTGCTACAATAAATAAATTGCTTCAAATAATGGGAAAAATTGGCAGGAAAAACAATGCACTGGAAATTATCTTTGTACTTTAAAACTCAACTCGACAAACTCATAACACGAAGAAAGAATTGCGAAAAAACATTGGTGACGCACGCCCATCAGTTTCGCATCAAATATCTTCTACTTCGACGCTGTCGACACGACAAATTTCCCGCAATATGGTAGCTGAACATCCCTATTTAAAGATTTGAGAATAAAAACACCTTATTTTGTCCATGGCAATAGGTTTCTTTTCCATTATGTAAAAATAGATTGAAAAATTAATTTGTTTTGTGTCTTAAATTCCGCTGCAGACATGACACTTTATTTGGTAGAAACGGAAAAGTCGAGATTGAACAAATCTAACCTGTAATTCAATGCAACTGAAAATAAAACTTTCGATCGAAACTGAAACATCATATATTGGGGCTTCACCCAGCGCACTTTATTAATACCAAAAAATGTTTCGTCTTGATGTTATCATCGCGGAAGTTTGCGCTCTCTCGTCATGTTATGAAAACTTGTGACAAGCAAAAATTGCATTTTTTTATCAATATAAATCCACTTAATCTAAAACACAAGAGTTAATCTTCATAGACGAACATAAAACACTTTATTTTCTTTAGTATATGTTTCTGCAGTGATGTTTTACAATCCCCAGGATTTTTTTTTTTTAATTTGCAATTTGAATGTGTGACTCGCTGCCGACATGACATTGAAGCAATAAAAAGAGTTCTACTGTCATGAACTAGAGCAAAATTTAAAAATTTTGTTATTGTTTTGTATGTGTGACCAAGTTTACAGTATGAAAATGAAAACATTTTTGGTTTTTATTTGGAAGTCCTTGGGAAATTTCTTTGAGACTTAAATTAGCACTTTTGATATTCACCCTTATACGTGTTTAAAAGCTGAGTTTCAACTCCTGCGGCTTATACAAAGAAAAGTTTTTTTTTTTGTCTTTTTTTTTTTTTTCAAAGGACATGTTATGTTTATTTATTCCTAAAACAAAGCAAATTAGAGTCCGACATCGAAAGCTACTACTGCAACGTAATTGAACAGTTCTATTTTGAAAAGGAAGGCATTTCTGCTTATTCAGATGTTATTTTATTTTCCTAGGTTCCATAACGAAGGGGAATAAATTAAGAAAAAAAAAAACCTTCAACAATAACCAACATATCCAATGAACGAATCCAAACGAAAAACACCCCCCCCCCCCGAATCTGAAGGAAAAACAAATAAAAAATCACCTTTGATAAGGAAGGGGAATAAATTGAGAAAAAAAAACCATCAACAATATCCAGTTGCCGTAGAAACTAAGCAGAGTAGGACAGGGTTACTATTTTTTGCAGTTATCGCCAAAATGTTGCAACGTTTTAATTATCTATGATATTGAAACAGTTTTCAAATCAATGTTACTAATTCTTTGTCATTGTTTTTGAACGATGTATATAGGAGTATACTGGATGTCAATGGGAGTATACTGCAGCAGCGTAGGTTCTTGCAGATAAAATTTAAAACTAAGTTTTATGCGGCTTACACGCCAATGCGGCGTATCTGATGAAAGACATTTTTTTTCTCCCGAATTTTGCGAAGTGCGGCGTATACGGTGGTGCGACTTATCTCCCAAAAAATACGGTAACCATAACATCCATGAAAATGCTATGATAAAACTTTACGATTGCAGCGCCCCCTGAAGATATTAACCGATATTTCTCAAATTTAACACAACGGCAAACTACCACCAATTACAACTTTTGGCAACTATTAAAAGTTGATCTGAAAACCTTTTCATCTTTCGTACCCCACCCTACTGGCTAGCCCCCAACCTGAAAGGGAAGTTCCTGGACAAAGGATATCTTGCATCAATGTCGGCAAAAATTTGCATTTTCTGATTATTCCCAGAAATACTCGATGAGGGGCCAGGAGGGCGACTACAGTTGAGTGGCACACTGAATGTAAGATTAGCCAGCCTTTTTTGGATTTGTAAATCTGCTGGATCAACTCTTCTGATTTCTACATGTTTACAGGAAATTAATTTTTTGACTTTAATATTTTTGAAATTTTGAGTTTAATAAGTGTTAATGATTTAACTTAATACGTTTTTTTCATCCGATTTCACCAAGACACATTTTTGAGGACAACGATGTAGGTTAGATTTTTCTAATGATGTTCCCGCCGAGTGGTCGCTAGTTTTTCTGAGCAAGACTCTTTCTAGAAACGTATCACGGGTGCTTTCTATCCCGGCTTATATCGGAATTTAAATTGTTTTCGAGATTTAAATGTATACGGGTTTTGGTAAGATTTGTTAGCATGGCCCCTTATTTTTTCTTGGAGAAAGTCCCCTAAACAAATTTTTTTAAAAAAATAAAATGTTAACTGCATCTACTTTCTTCGCCTGCACGTCCCGGGGAAAGAAAACCCATTTTTAATATCCATCCTAGCACGCCGGCAAACAATCCAATCACTAGCGACAGAACTTGCATGTTTCCGTAATGGTGTGACGTCAGAGCTTTAGTGTTGAGGAACAGTTTGCTTCCTCGAAGAGGGTAAACAATTTAAGAAATTTCTCTAAGTTGTGTTTTTTTAAAGTTGAGTTGTATTTTTACCTAAAGTTCTATTCAAATTCTGTCTCGACGTCACGCCACTACGTTCCATCGTCTGCAGCTATAAGAATGGTAGACTTTCCAAGCTGTGTGTTTGAAATCTGTTCTGTCTTGTCATGTCTTAACGTTGTTGTTGTCTTTGCGCTGTGTTGTTGCTGCGTGCACGTGGGGCATGCTTTTCTTTTAGTGGTGCTGTAATTTTTTGAAAAGGCTGGTGCCTTCAACCACTTATGTTATACCATGCAGGCATTCTTGGTGATTTGCTTTGAACATTTTTAAGAATTTGGCCGAATGAGGTTATGTTTGGGGACTTTGAGAGTCCCACCTACTAGTCACTACAGACAGTTCTATCATTCCACCGGTGTAAAAATCTTCAAGTTCCTAAGATGGAATACCGACGGCTGTAAATTGTTTTTCCCTTTTGGTCATGCGGCGACCAAACCAACTGGCTCCTTCATCGTGGTAATTTCCTGGTTTCTGGCGGTGCCTATCCCTGGGATGAATGGAATGCTTCTTCGTGCCTGTATACCAGATGAGCTGCAGGAATTGAAGTTGAGCTGTGGACTGCGACGCCATATCCTGAAAGGTGGACCGTGTACCAGCTGTAACCGGTGGACTTCCATTCCAGAGATGGTATATTGAGAAGAGTTCAACGTGAGGACTTCAAATAATGTTCTAAGACTTTTTCGGATTTCTCTAACTAAAATTGGGGGTTTTTTGAAACTTTAAAATTCTTTTGGGGCATATCAAGTTTTTCAATGTTTTCAATGTTTTATGGTTAAAATAAATTTATACTGTTTGTTAAAAATGTCTATCTGTTCCTTTCACTTCTGCCGACCACACTACCTCGGCCTCGTATTTACGTCAGCATAAGTTAACAAGATTCGACAAAGCTTCGCGGCGTTTCTCGTTCTTTTCGAGTGGCAATGAACTCTTCAGAGGTTTATTTTAAAATGCCCTCATTTCTGACGCACGGGACACTCTACTCCCGATGTCGGTCCATCGCAATGGCGTACCTGTGCCGGCGTCCTGCGTCTTGGCCCGCAGTCGGTCCAGGTGAGCGGAGAGGGGCGCCAGGCGGAGGCGCAGCAGGTCCCGGAAGACGGCCATGTCCACGGAGAGGCCCCGCAGGTGGTCGGCGAAGTAGCTCTCCGGGAGCACCTCCTCGATCAGGAAGATCATCATCTGCGGGGGAGGGAAGCCTCAGATTACCGGGACGGTGATCTGAATACGAATCAAAGCACTGCAAAAACAAAAAACGCCTCGTGCGTGCGATGCTCTCTCGGAGGAGCGACACTCACCAGCAGCGCCTCCTCCTCCTCCCAGCCCACCACCTCGAGGATGATGGCGGCCAGCATGTTGAAGCCCTGGCAGTAGCCCACGCCGGGGTTCCAGCGGGCGTACGCCAGCAGCACCCGCTTCAGGTGGCCCCGGTTGCGCTCCGCGGCCTCGTCCCCGGAGAAGGGCCCGCAGCCCGTGCGGTGCAGGTCCTGTGCGAAAGGGGTCGGCATGAGCCTTTGTTTTTTTAATTTGTCCTGAAGCAATTCCATACAAAGATAATAAAGAGTAAAAATTAAGAACTTGCCTTTTGTACATTTAAAATTTTAAAATCTATTTCCCGAAAGTCTAACCGGCAGACGAACCCCCATGTGTGTATAATGTGTAAAAAAAACGACTGATTCACATGTCGCACATCCAGAATGAAAGGGGCACATCTTAAAATAGCTGTTTTGAGAAAAATCAATTTGAAAATTTAAACTTTTTCAAATCCTTGCCCAGCTCTAATAAATTATTACAACTAGCCAAACTTTCATTGCTTGGTTGATTAAAGGTTCTGCTAGGTGACTATGGTGTGCGTTTCCCGACCAATTTTAAATAAGTCAGTAATTAATACAAAGTGCCCCTTTCATTCTCCATTCTCGTGGAGAATGAAAGGGGCACATCTCAAAGTAGCTACTCTCACGGGCATCGGCATATACACCCTTTACTTTTTTTTGAAGTTCTTGTCGTGACTTATCCTACATATCGCTGTTTCATTTCAGAAAGATATTAAATCAAATTTTAATTCCTAACGATTTGACGCTAGGTTACATCATACTATTCTTCTTGTTCCAAAAAAGGGAACCCTTCATAAATTACTTGTGTACAAACAATTTATACTTAATAACAAATAATTAAAACGAGTGTCTTTTAAAACAAATCAAAATTACGGTTTTCTTAATTGGTTTAAAAAAAGTACTAACCATCATTTGCACCAATGACGCTCGGCGAACTCTGATTTTCATAGATGTGCCCCTTTCAAACTCAATTCTCCCTTCATAATCGCAGAATCGACAGAATGATAAGGGCACAAGTTGCTTTTTAGCTGTGACAGTTAACTGTAGAGAAAAATGGGTCAGTTTCTCATGTAAGGTGTACTAAGGTATGCTTTTTCAATATGTTTCCAAAAAATGCATTTTTTGAGATGTGCCCCTTTCATTCTGGATGTGCGATGTGTTTACCCGGCGGGTGACGTGACGCAATCGGCAAATATGTTGAGTGACTTTTTGGCTGGATGCATTGCGTAAACAGATTTTAAAAGGTTTTAAGTAGTTTAACAGTCGAGAGATCACTGAGTTGAGTTGTCAGTGTTAAACATTGTATGCAAAATTTGATGCGCGTCACGTCCGCTGTCGGTTAATGCTTAAATACAGTGCAAATCAATCAATCCTTCTCTTACGATTTGATTCCGTAACTGCAGTGTGCCCTCGATTGATTTGGCCACGAAGAGCAGGGGCGTAGGAATCGGGGGAGACGAAGCAATATTACGGATCGGCTCGGGTCCCCGGAAAATCTTTCGCACCACAGTTTTTTGCAGTACATTGTTTTACCTAAAAAACCTGATTTCAAAAACTTTAGTGAACCCCTCAAACCCCCATACTAGATCCCTACCTGTGTAAAGCTAAAATTTTGAGCGGCAAACTTGCCTCTAGCTCCAGTTCTTGTCCCTCATGTATCCAAAGATGGTCTACAATTCGCATTTTAGACTTCCATCACAAAATGTTTCTATCCTCTGAAGTCATCAAAAAACGTCTAAAGCCGTTTTTTTATGGTACCATCTGAAAAAAATTCCGTCACAGAAGTTTGAAACTTCCTCTATATCTGAGCAAATATTACATCAAAAACTAAGTTCATATGAAAATGTAAGAAATGTCGTCTTTCCGACGAAAGAGATGTCAGTAAAGTTTAAGTTCCTTTTATCCACAAAAAATGTTTGTTTGAACATTTATGAGTTAATAAGTGTGTGTATGGGGAGAAAAATGCATCTTGCCCCTCCCCCAGAGAGCACCAAGATCTGGCACTGCTTCGGACTCTACGACACTGACGAAGACGCAAGGATACTTCATTACCGTATTTAAATTTTCAATTTGAATATTTTTTCGTTCAACATTGAACCGTTCAAGCAACCTTTCCTCACCTAATAACTTTTAAGTGAACCGTCCAAATTGAATAAACCTTTTTTTGTTCGAAAGATTTCGGAGAGACACATTCACTTTTCAATTTGAACCATTTTTCCAATGATGAACCGTTCAGAAATTTTTTTAACATGAGCGCCTACTGGGAAATTTAAATTGAATGTTGATTCTGAACTTAAAGGCTTATTTCCTTCAACCTAACTTTGTAAGAAAATGGTTTTGATAAATAATGTATGTTAAGTACTTTTCTGAATAATAAATGCAGTCTCAGAAAAAAATGACTGACTGGGCAGACGATTTTTTGTTTATTTATTTATTTTCTTTGTTTAATTAATTATTATTATTATTATTATTTTTTTTTGGCAGACGATTTTTTTTGTTTCCAAAATTTTTCATTCACGAGAGCATTTTATTCTTTATTTGTATTTAACAACTGGCAACCAATTAAAAATAAAATTCGAGACATTTTATTAACGAACAAGGTTTGTTTTTTCTTTCTTTGATAAAATGTGTTTTGATGTTCTTTGTACTTTTATTTTATTTATTTATTTTTTTCTTTTGAAAACGATTGTGGAATTTTTCTACGGAAGAACTATAACAGTTACATTCTTTAAAAGGTGCGGCAAAACTTTATTTACTCGTTTATTTACTTTTTACGTGTTCATTTCATCTGATGAGAGGGGTATATTTTGCTTTTAGGAATCAGCTTTAAGTGCTATAAAGGTATGTTTGACATAATTTTCAATTTCAGATATTCAAGAGAATATTGATCAGATGCTACAATGCCGATGTCGACGTACGGGAAAGTAGGCTCGTTTAGTTCTCGACAGAACTTCTTGTTTTTAAATGAGGACCTTTGTTTAAAAGTCTTGGAGGAGTTTTGAACATTTTAAGAAAGGAAATGTTGTGAATCGAATCTAATTGTTTTTGAATGTGTGTTGGGGAATTTTTACTGAATGATGTGTTGGAGGCGGGGGGGAATAAGTTATTTTAAATGTTAAAAATGTTTCTTCCTATTTACACTTATACTTCAGTTGAATAAACCGGTATTTAATCTTCAAAAATGAATTTTGTATTCTTTTCTCCCGAGCAGAACCATTCCACATTCTCGTCGATCGGATGCGGCCCGGTCTCGGTTTTCACTCATTCCGGGTCGTCGCGTCTCGCCGGCCGACGAAAGGGAGAGAGCGGGGTCGACGCGATCCCGCCTGCACTCGCCGCGTTCCGACCGCCGCAAAAAGCCGCGTCCGACGCGCCCGGATTCGTTTCGGAGCACGCGAGACCGAGGCCCGCCTGACGATACGGATGCGAACGGACCATTCCCGTTTCTCGCCGACATTTCGGGGAAGTCTGAAGACGACGGAAAGACTCCCGAATTCCAGTCGCTCTCGCAACATTTCACCGACCCGATTTCCCGGTTCCGACGCCGAGAAGGACGGCGGGCACCGGGCGGGATCCCGTGGCGGGGGGAGTCGACGTACCTTGATGATCTGCGTGCCCAGCTCCACGTCGTCCGGGTCGCCCTCCTCGGCCAGGCAGACGGCGAAGGCCCTCCGCAGGTCCGTCTTCTTCGTCTCCAGGTGCCTGCGGGCCAGGCTCAGCCACAGCTGCAACAGAGAAGCTCATCTCAGCACTCTCCTCTCTCGGGCCATTTCTATTACTACGAAACCATTCTATGCGTAGTGCAATACCATTGGGTCATTCCATGTCAAGTGTCCCAAATTTCGAGAAAATCCCCACTCGACCCCCTCCGATTTTGATGAAAATTTTTTTGGGAGTACATAAAAGACTTTCATGAAGCCATACCAATTTTTTGCTCCATAAGTGCTATAGTTCAGCCAATATAAATTATTTTGTAAAGGCCTCTTTTTCGTGTCTTGAAAAAGATGACCAAATCGTCAAGTTTGTGCTTATATTGCTCGCGACCTAAGACGATTATATGGCTCAAATTTGGCAATTCTGATCACTGTTTAGGGTAGAATCGCCTACTTATGTAACAGAAGCTCAAAGCACTGTAGATTTTTTGCAATTTGCTGCCAAAGTTGGTAAAAAATTGTATTTTGGCAAATTTGGACCATACGTTATCAGCTTGTATCTGCTGGAAGAATAACTTTCTGGAGCTAATTCTTTCCTCGTTTGTAGCCTGATAGTTCGTCCGAATTGTGTTCAAGTGGCATCTTGATAGCTTAAATAGTTGCTGAATTATGCGAGTTGAAATTCCAGTCAAAAATTTTTTTTTCTCAATTTTGTCTCAATTTCAAAGGGCAATATCTTAAAAGGGTCATCTTGAATTTCAATTTTCTTTACATTATTAGAAAGAACACACTTTTCTTAACTAAAAAACGTTGGTTTTATTTTTGAGACAAACCAGTTTCAAGGGGATATTGCAGATCAAAAATGTGTACGTTATTCAACGTGAAATCAAAGAAAAAAAGGCATAGACCTTAAAAGTTCATGTCAAGTTGCTCTAATAAAATTTAAAGGAGATATTGTACTTATGTTCTGATGAAAAAAACATTTTTTAGACATTTTTGAACTTTAGTTTTTTTGAGCGCATTGTGTAAAAACTCAAGAAATGGCAAAAAATAAAGTTTCGCTTTTACCAAAAAGAATTATTTTTTTATCGCTGCTATAAGAGCTTGAGTCCTTTCTAGGAGTTATCTTAAAACTCTTGGAACAGAATTTTGGATGATTGTGAATGAAGTCATTAAATTGTAATAACACACAAAACATTTGTAGATGCTCTAAGGATTTGAAAAAAAAATTAGCTTGTAGATATATTTAGCAGCGGTTTTAAGCAAAACATCGTTTATAACTAATTTATAAAAATAGCAGAAAAAAGAATCTTTTTACACTTGCAAAATCTTTTAAAATTTTAATATTTTCCATTAAGAGCAAGAATCTGAGAGAGTGTCACGCCTGTGATTCATGACCTCTCAGATTTTTTCCAAAAAATTACCAAATGTTTATTATCTTATTGAAAGACCAAATCCAGAATGTTTTGCTCTAAAGTTGAGTTGTTTAGTTTTTATGGACCCCTAAAGTTGAAGGTGCGGCATCAAAAATTAAGCGGATTTTCAAGACATGGAAATTGCTGTGAGCCAAAACTCTTAAAAGGAACTGTTTAACTCCAATTTTCTTTTTGTATATGGAATATAGAAGGTTGAAACTTTACAAAATGAATGTTAAATTTGTGCTAAGTTGTTGCCGTAAGGTCAGTGAAGGCCCTCAAAACAAGGCATTTTTGACGTTTTTTAGCGTTTTTGAGGTCCAAAAACAGCTTGTACATTTCAGTTGGCACGGCAAAAGTAGTGTCGTTTGAAAGACCAGTGTAAGCACTTTAAAATAATGTATAAATAACCGAGGAAAGTTCAACGTGCTTTTAGTTGCGTAAGGCCGAAATATGAAAAATGTCATATTTTACCGATATTCAAACGGTCATAACTTCCTCTGCCAACAACATATTGAAATATTTTTTTTGCCAATGTCATACTCTATTCTTTGTCTTAACAGAACAGTTGAGTCCTTTGAGGCGAAATGTGAAAAAATTTTTTACAAAAAATTCATTGTATAATATACATTTTTTGTAAAAAATTTTTTCACATTTCGCCTCAAAGGACTCAACTGTTCTGTTAAGACAAAGAATAGAGCATGACATTGGCAAAAAAAATATTTCAATATGTTGTTGGCAGAGGAAGTTATGACCGTTTGAATATCGGTAAAATATGACATTTTTCATATTTCGGCCTTACGCAACTAAAAGCACGTTGAACTTTCCTCGGTTATTTATACATTATTTTAAAGTGCTTACACTAGTCTTTCAAACGACACTACTTTTGCCGTGCCAACTGAAGTGTATAAGCTGTTTTTGGACCTCAAAAACGCTAAAAAACGTCAAAAATACCTTGTTTCGAGGGCCTTCACTGACCTTACGGCAACAACTTACCACAAATTTAACATTCATTTTGTAAAGTTTCAACCTTCTATATTCCATATACAAAAAGAAAATTGGAGTTAAACAGTTCCTGGTGAGAGTTTTGGCTCACGGCAACTTCCATGTCTTGAAAATCCGCTTAATTTTTGACGCCGCACCTTCATCTTTAGGGGTCCATAAAAACTAAACAACTCAACTTTAGAGCAAAACATTCTGGATTTGGTCTTTCAATAAGATAATAAACATTTGGTAATTTTTGGGAGAAAATCTGAGAGGTCATGAATCACCTCATAATGCTAGGCGTGACAGTTTCTCAGATTCTTGCTCTTAATCTTGATTAATTAAAACTTACCAATTTTTGAAATGGCAACTTCAGGTATCTGTAACCGATAATAACCTGCTGATGTTTCCTGAAATTAAAAAAATATTTTACGCCACAGGCAAAATATGCAGTTCAGTAAAATTTACATATTTATTCAGTATTTCAGTTAAAAACAATAGCAGCAGTACTTTTAATTGAAATGCAGCCAAATACAAATAAAAAGTATGCTGGAAAAACACCTAAAGAAAAAGAGAATAATTTTCTTAATGTAACTTTTGGATAAAGAAATAATCACCTTTTCATGTAGTTACGCATTTCAAAGCACATTTTAAGTCATATTAAATTATTATATTTAAGATATGTCTTTATCATGGAGAAACTTACTCATTTGCATTATCTACAGTTAAACAAACATATGTACAAAATGAGTAAAAAATAAATAGCTGATATTTTGGCATTAAAGTACTGACTGCAAAATGCATAGTTTAAAAAAATAAAAAAAATAACTTCAATTTTCAAACTTAAAATACACACATACACATATATATATATATATATATATATATATATACACATATACATACACACCCATAAACTTTTTCAGTATATTTCAACACAATCAAACATGCAATGCATGCAAAAAAAAGTGTGGATTAAAAATTTTTTTGCAAATAAGCAATTCCAAAAAGCATAATTAAACAATAACTAACCCATTAAATAATGTGAAAAAGATAAAAGTTTCTCTCATGATTTTTTTTCTTTTCCATGTTTATGTCATTTAAGAACACTATTGCCCAATAAATCGAAAACATAGTAAGTGCACCTGTAAATAAATCACTAATATTTTTCATTATAATGATTTTTTTTTCTTTTTTTGCAGTACTAATAATTTTTTTCTTGAAATTTAATGAAACTGTCCAATAGATTTTCAGAAAATATTAAAACTTTTTTATGACTGCAAAAATATGTTTCAAAAACTTCAAAACATTTGTGAAAAACTCAAAAATGTTCTTGACTTCAAATCTCATTCTGTGAATAGTATTAGGAATTGTTTTGTTTATAGTTATTTTTCAACAAATGGGGCCTTATGAAAACTTTATGCTAAGCTTACAAAAGAAAGAATCTTAACAAAGTTAATTAATGCACAATAAAATCTACTGCTATGAACTGCAACCTATAGAAAAAGCAAAACAAACAAATGCTTACATAAAAGATACGAAACTATAATAGATCCGGATCACACAAAATTAATAAAAAGGGCTGTCTGTTTCTATTTAAAGAAAGCAAATACAATAATAGTAATAAAAATTACTAATGTCACTCGATTCTTGACAGCATCTCGAATACTTCTAACAGGGCCCACATGAAGGAATGACATTTCATCACTTAAAACGGTTTTGGAAGAAGAATTTTCTGGAACCGAAGGTACTGGTGATAACATTTGAATCTAAGGGGGGAAAGATTTTTTAATAA
>JAXGGA010006777.1:0-17500 GCA_038373865.1 Uloborus plumipes | reverse complement strand
GTGTCAATATCTTGAAGGGGGGTGGAGCAATCGCACGTGTTCTGCGCGGGGGGTGATTGCTATATCTCAGGAAGTAACAAGCGGAATCAAACGAAAATTGGTCCATAGGTAGACCCTATAGAGTACAGGTGCTGATTCAATTTGTGTGTCAGTATCTTGAAGGGGGGTGGAGAAATCGCACGTGTTCTGCGCGGGGGTGATTGCTATATCTCAGGAAGTAACAGGCGGAATCAAACGAAAATTGGTCCATAGGTAGACCCTATTGAGTACAATCGCTGATTCAATTTGTGTGTCAATATCTCAAAGGGGGGTGGAGCAATCAAAAGTGCTTATTTTGCCATTGCACCTACTGTATCTCGAGAAATATTGCTGAGATTTGAATGAAATTTGGAATAACACTAACCCAATAAGGAAGCAAGCATCGATTAAATTTTGGCGCCAATCGCCCCAGGGGGAGGGTGGGGTGATTTTTGCGCTTAGGGCCATGCTCCACATCGACGTAAAGCAGAAAAATTAGGCAGAAGCGTAAAATGGATTCAATGGTGTTCCTATGGAAAGTACCCGGATTTTCGGTTTCTGCCTTCAGTTTCGGTCGCGTTTTACGCTGATGTGGAGCATGGCCCTTAGTCAACAATGCGAAAAATCAATTCATTAAAAAATCGCTTTCACGCTATTTAATTATCAAAACAGCTGAAAACTTTCAATGATTTGAAATTTTTAACTGTTGCCAATTTCTTTTTACTAACAAATAAAATGTTTACAATTAATCTAAACAAGGCTTTTGCAATGATTTCCAATTTCGCTCATTGATTCTGCATTTGCAGGGTTATTACGATACTTGGGAAATTGGAGCTGTTTCCAATTATTCGGGCGAGTACGTATTTTATTTTGTAACTGGAATTCATAAGATAGATATAGAAGAAAGTTTCGTGACGGCCACGACAGCTAGTTAATAAATATGTTGAAGGTAAGACAACGTAAAACTTCAATTTTCTCCAAACTCACTTTGGAGAAAATTGAATTATGTAGCTAACAAGAAGTTAATAAATCCAACACACTACACGTCACAGGTAAGTTTTTTTACAGAACTTAAATAGCAAAAATCATAAAACCTTCCTGATATGGGCGATTCTCTGTTAACTCGTCATTTTTCACACGAAATCTGTCCGTACATGGTGTTTTGAAATGTTCGTATAATTGTAATACCATTGCTTAGAAAATGAATCTATTACTTTGGGTTTAAAGAGGGCCAATTGAAGTTTGTTTTTCTGATAAATCATGACAGGGGGTAAATCCCCTGCCTGGTATAACTAGGCAGGGGACAGTGGCTGGTGACTGTGCTTTGCTCTTTGTTGCGTAATATCTGCAAAACTATTGGAACATAATTAGTTACGAGAGTACCTATAAATTTAGGCACAAATCGTGGACATAATAAATAATACGTTTCATACACTAATTTACATTAATAAAATCACTTCCCAGAGGACTGTTTTCGCAATGACCCTGATGCATACTTTCATCACAAATGTGGCTCTCAAACTAAACAAAGTATCGTTTCAACACCGTTCTCAGCAATTTCAGCAAATTCACACTGATTGCTTTAAACTTCATGCCGAAAAACATTTGCAAGAGTAACAAATTTTTTCTATTGGAGCTTTGAATTTGTGGTAGGGGACTGTTTGAAAAATCTCCGGACAGAATTTTCATGACAATTTTAAGTTTAAGAAATACGTAATTAGACCTTATTTCATAAAAAAGATATAGTTTCATTATTCTATTTTTAGATATTAATTGCCAAATTTATGTAGTGTTAATAGGTTTTTTGAAATATTGCCTTTAAGTGTTAAACTATTAGATTGGGACAGCCAGGGGACTGTGCTTTTGGTGCTTAGATAATTTCTGGAAAAAAAATTGTTATCGTTCCAAATACAATTGGGCCACAGAGTATTAACGCTTTACTTGTATTAAGAGTGATATTCACTTTATTACACTTTATTATTTTTAAAATACTCGGTCCGGACAGCCAATTGCGGGTTTACAAAGAATAGCCCATATAGTTATGTTGAAAAAATTATTTTATCAGTACGGTAACAGCTGTTTTTAACATTTTTCAAACATGAACTTTGCGGTGAAAAATTCAAACGATACTTTTGAAGGCTACTGCCATCACGTGCAAAACCGACATTGAAATTCTGGGAATATTTTCATCTGCCCCGATATTAGATGCATGTAAACTAGTCGTTTTGACAGAAATAAGTTCCTCTTTTTGCAATTTTGAACTTCTCTAAAGGTTCTAAAATAGTATCATCGGACTTTTTATCGCGTATCAACATTTACTGTTTTCTGTCACGCAGGTTCGAATGCTATATTTGAAAATTCAAGTTTACTTGTTTTGAGTTTATTTGGGCAAAAATAAACACTTTTAAGCTATAAGTGAGCTAAAATAATATAGTACATTAGAATCTAACCCATTACTGCCCGACATTTTTTTCCAAAGATATTTTGTATACTCGTTACAAACAGTGTTTAATTGGCAGGAAAAAAATAGAAAAATATTATGTAAAAATTATTTTTTTTTTTGTTAAGGAAAGAAAAATCGTCCCTTAAAAGTTACGATAGACCCCAGAGGGTACATACTTTTTTTACTAAAATTTTTTTCTGCCTACGATATAATATTTAAAATGACATTTTATAAGAAGAAATAAAATCAGCAATTCACATAAACTGGGAAGCTGGAATAACTTTGAAAACTTAGCTTTTTTTCTTGAGGTTGTGAACGATGTCATTTGCTCATTTGTGATAAAGATCATATCAAAACTGCTACAGAACACAATTTACAACGGTTATGTGCTGCAATCTGTCAACAACGAATTGAAACAATACCAAGCTACTGATTGAACACTATTATTTGGTTGAAATGTTCATTTCGGGGAAATTCAGACCCTTTTTTGGACCGTCCCTAAAAAGGGACGCTAGGCATTAATGGGTTAATAAGCTCCAGAATATTTTTGCCCTCATCAACAAATTCTCATATTAGCGTAAAGCTATATTTGGGTAATATGTTCAACGTGTAATACACTGTTCGATATTGAAAATGCAACACCAAGAAGGAATGGTCAGAAATTCATGCAAATTTTACCGTAGACGCACGTCACTGAGTTATGCAAATGATATGAAATGGGCAGCTCTCCGACGCACGTGAAGTAAGATATAAGAGAATGAAGTTGAAAAGTGGGCTATGTTCATGTTGGTTTTTCTGCCAGACTAATTATCGGAGAAATTTGGTTTTTGTCTCAAAGAATACGTGTGATAGGAGGAAATGCCACGCCGTCCTCAACGAAGACACTTCCAGCATGTAGACGACTTTACAAGGGGTATGGTGATCGGACTGAGAAGGAGAGGTTGGTCCATACATCAAATTGCAGCTGATACCCGCATGGATGCAAGCACTGTGCATCGGCTGTGTCGGAGATGGTTGTAAAGAGGAAATGTAGCCACATTGAGGGGTGCAGGTGCAGCCAGAGTGACGTCAGACCGCTTGGATCGACGGATTCACCGACAAGCTGTGGCGGACCCGCAAGTCACTTGTACTTCGATTCTGCAGCACGTGCAAAGTACCCTGGATGTTCCTGTGTCGACCAGAACCATTTCCCGTCGACTGGTTGCACGTGGCCTGCAATCACGGCGCCCGCTAAGAAGACTGCCATTGACCTCACAGCACAGACTCCAACGTTTGGAATGGTGCCGGACCAGAGCGACGTGGATGGCAGAATGGCAAACCGTAGTGTTCTCAGATGAATCCCGCTTCTGTTTGTCCAGCGATAGTCATCGCATACGTGTGTGGCGTCGACGTGGAGAAAGATCGAATCCGGCAGTAACTGTGGAACGCCCCACAGCGCGACAACGTGGCATAATGGTTTGGGGCGCTATTGCATACAATTCCGTATCACCTCTAGTTCGTATTCGGGGCACTATGACGGCCCAACGATATGTAGATAATGTACTGCGGCCGGTGGCAATCCCCTACCTTCAGGGTCTGCCAAATGCAATTTTTCAACAGGATAACGCCCGGCCTCACAGTGCTTGAATCAGCCAACATGCTCTACGAGGTGTACAGATTCTTTCCTGGCCACCATACTCTCCTGACTTGTCACCAATCGAACATGTGTGGGACGTGATTGGACCCCGCTTGCAGAACCTGTCACTGCCTCGTTCAGAGGACGAACTGTGGCAAATGGTTGAAAGGGAATGGAGTGCCATCCCTCAGGACACCATCCGCAGGCTTATTGACTCCATGCCTAGACGTGTTTCTTCGTGCATCGCTGTCCACGGTGGTCCTACTTCTTACTGAGCCGACACTGTCCTCGCTCTAAATTTTGCTTATTTATTTTGAAATAAATATCACTTATTGTTCCATGCTGTCTCTGTCTTCTTACCAAACTTCATCAATTTCTGACCACTCCTTCTTGGTGTTGCATTTTCAATGTCGAGCAGTGTATATTCAAACGCAATAATAAGACACATCCCAATGCATCAATAAGTATCTCTTAGCAAGTGTAAGAGCTTTCAGTATAAATATATAATCAGAAATTATCATAATTAGACAAATAACAGCTTTCTTTTTTCACAGCGAAAACAAAAATTCGCGATTTGGCGAAATTTATTCAAGCAGCTAAGACAGTCTTAGGCCGGGATTCAAGTGAAACACGGACGATCGCAACTCACCAATGCAATCGCAAATTCCCAAATTTGGATTCAAGTGAAACGTTACAATCGCTACGAGATGCTATTCTATTGTAATTCGCTTTCCGCAGTGGCGTATGGGCAATATTGCTATCGCCTCGAACGTCAGATTGACTTGGTGTTTCTACATGATTTCCGGCCCATTAGTCAGTAAAGTATAACTGGTAAAACCTCGGAGTAACAGAAGGGAGACTGCTCCATGCTTTGCCGTTGTAGTGCATTACATTGAACTTTAAAAAGCCAAACATAAAGTTTCATTCTGTGCAAGATCAAATACCGTCCAGCCTGCATTCCATAAGACATTAAAAGAAAGTAGCTGTAACCGACACTGTTTCAAGAAAAGAAAGATACAGCTCCTCAATAAGTCAATGCATCATTTTTAAACGAAAATGTTATTTATTGAAAGACTCGTATTATTTCCTTGTTTAAAAAAAATCTTTAAATTGTTATTAAAATCCAACACGCATTCAAATCATTATATTTATTTGAAGCAAGAAGGGACAACACCAGCGCATAACAATTAACAGTAGTAAGCAACGTAGATTCAGCAGAAATCATCATATTAATTGCAGATGTTTCATGGACATATATTTCAATGTAAAGAAATGTAAGCTTCTGGGTGTAAAATCTGAAACTTTACCGGAATGATTTTACATCCAGACACTGACCCTTTTTCACATTGGTAAGGAGGGTTCCTCGAAACCCTGATGCACTTGTCTACAACCAAGTAGAAAACTTATGCTTTATCTACATTCTTTACTAAAGTTACTTTGTTGCAAAAAGATATTCCTTGATTTCGTAGAAAACAATTTGCGTCACATAGATAACAATATATTTTATTAAAATATCATACAGGCAAATTCTAACATAATCTATATATTTAAAAATGGATGTATGTTTGTATATATGTACTAGCTTATACCCGGCGTTGGCCGGTATTGCGTTATGTTTAACTTATTTCATGCTAATATGAAATAGATGAGCCTTAAATTGATAGTTCATTGTTAATCGTAATCTTTGTTGGAAAATACTCATACTTAAATGCGTTAAATTTTATCAATTTGTATCTCTATCACTGTATTTTTTCAAAATTGAAAGAAAATGGCCATTTTGAGACAAAAAATTTAAATTTTGAGCTTTTTGGATTTTTTAAAAATTTCAAACCCCGCCTATGTGAATTCTAGCGCAACAAGGAACCTCTGTGCCTAGTTTAACGAAAGTCCGACGAAAACTGAATTTGTATAAGGAATACAAATATATATACATATATATATACTAGCTGATCCGGCCACGCGTTGCTGTGGTTAAGGTATGGGTTAAACTATAATGTTTCAATAGAAACGAAAAACTGTATTACCGTTATAGAGATCAACTTTATATAAATATGAATTTGAGTTCAAAATATGAAAAAATCGAACATAAATTTCCTAAGTTTGCTAGAAACAAAAAATGTAGTATTTTAGTGCTTAGAAATATTATATTCAAGCTTGTAACAATCGAGTTAATTAAAAATTTGCTAATTGCTATTGTAACATTTTATTTTTTAATGTAACATTTTATTTTTTAATAATGTAGGTAGGGTAGATAATTAACCAATATTATTTGTTATTTATTGAATTATAAGCATTTTTAATTTCAGTTTAACTCAACACTAATCGGTGCACAATATTCTTTGTTAATCTGTCTCTTGAAAACAAAAATAGATTGGACGGTTTTCCCACACGGGAGCAAGCGACTTAAAGTTGACCATGGGAAAAACATGGATTTTCTAAATCTAAACCGCAAATTGACATTGTTTGTCCTTGGGAATTATTAATGGACATGGCGAAAGCTAAACGAATGGGAAACTGTAGCCTTTTGAAGGGTATTGAAGATTCTGACGGTGTCATTGGGATACGTGGATACAAAACTACTTCATCTTTAAACTTGCCAGTCAAAATGATTGCCTCAATAATGTTCCCGGTGATTTTTTTGATAACTAAACACGTACCATTGCATAATCTCGGTGGATTTAAATTACGTAGAAGAACTATGTGTGAACCAATTATTAACCGCAGATTATGTGGTGGTATTCCGGGTATGTTTAAAGAATTTTAGCCAAGAATACAGAAAAGCTGGTAGATAAATAGATAATTTGCAATAAAAAATATATTGCGGTCCTAAATTGAGATAAAAACTATCCTATCATTTAAGTTGGACCAAACTGAAACTGCGTGTAAAATTTGGTTAAAATCGGTTCAGTAGCTGAGGAGTCCATTGGCCACAAACACAGCGACACGTAATTTTTATATATTAAGATAAGAAAGATTATTACTTGTTTACTGCGCTCCAGAAGCTGCCAGAACGTGTGCTTTATGTCGCTCAGCCATGGAGGTGTTAAAAAAGGCTTAGTAAAAAGGCTTAGCCAAGAACACAGAAAAGCTGGTAGCTAAATACATAATTTGCAATAAGAAATATATTGCGGTCCTAAATTGAGATAAAAACTATCCTATCATTTAGGTTGGACCAAACTGAAACTGCGTGTAAAATTTGGTTAAAATCGGTTCAGTAGCTGAGGAGTCCATTGGCCACAAACACAGGGACACGTAATTTTTATATATTAAGATAAATGTTTGTTCCTTAGACAAACCCACAGTTTTCGTCGGATTTTCTTCAAACTTGGCACAGAAGTTTCTTGATGCACTAGAATTCACATAGGTGGGCTTTTGAAATTTTTAAAAAATCCAAAAAGCTCAAAATTCAAATTTTTTGTCTCAAAATGGCCATTTTCTTTCACTTTTTAACAGATACAGTAATAGAGATAAGCTTTTAAGAATACAAATTGATAAAATTTAACCATTTAAATATGAGTATTTTTCAACAAGGATGACGATTATTCAATTTAAAGCTCACCTATTTCATTTTAGCATGAAATAAGTTAAACATAATGCAATATCCGGAAACGCCGGGTAATAAGCTGGTATTGAATATAAAGATAAAACCATTAAAAGTAAACTCTCTAAACAATGTTTTGCGATTCTTGAAATTTTCAAAATATGGAGTTGTCCCCTTCTCGTATCGAGGTCTTCAATTAAAGAAAATACAAACAAATCTTTCACTGTTCACAAAGAATTAATTTTCCTTAATTCCATTCTCTTCTGGTAATGATTTTCCTGCAGTTTTAATTTAAAACTGAGCGATAACAGGCTGTAAAAATTTTTTTTTTTGTCTATGATGATTAAGAATAAGAAAAATGGCGATTCAACAACGCGTTTATGTCTCTCCAGTTTCAGTTTGGAATTCGGCCAAACAGACTCCAATACTCTTATGGAACGACATACAGAACGGGGGAAAATAGCGGGAATACAGTTGAGGAATATTTCTTGAGTAAAAACTGAAAACATACTCGTGTAATTTAATCTTTGGCTTGGTTTAAAATAAATGCCTTTGAGAGAAATTTTTCATGTTTCATATTTTTAAAAACTTTTTCTTTTCTTTGGGTTAAATTAAGAGTTTTTCATCGGAAATGAATTCAGTCTAAGTACTAATATAGAATTTTGTACTTATCATGAATTACTAATTTTTGGTAATTTTCTCGTTTTCGGTTCTTGCCATCAAACGCTTGTTTTTAACTGAGAACCATCCAGCATTAAAGTGCAAATAATTCCTTTTGCATAGGAATTCAATGCGTAAATTACAGAAAGTACATATATTAATATGTACAATGTACATGTATTCAAGTGAAACAAATACTTCGCAGGGATTACCTTTTTCTCGAAGCTTACAGCGTTCACATCAAGGAAAAGGATTCATTAAGCTCCAAAACATCGATAATATAAAATTTGTTTAGACTTTTGCGAAGCCTTATTATTGTGTCTGGGCATTGTACACTACTTTCCCCATAATCCTGCAACCCCAGAGGTATTATTTAAAACGGGAACTAGGAAGACTTCATGACCAGAACCATTTTTAAACGTGTCCCACTCAATTTCAGCAGTCACGGATAATATTTAATCGGCTGGTGTCAACACAGGACACTTTCCAGTTATGAGTCCTGTGTTTTACTGACCAGGCCACTACGATCTTAAATGGGGTACTGCAAACATTTCGCCAGCAAAAAACTTGATGAAGTGTAACTCAAATAGAGAATAGCATCTGTCAAGTATTCCGCAATTATTAAGATGCATGAAATATAATAGGGTATCGATTGGACGTACTTAAGTGTAGCATCCAAGATTGAAAAATGTAAATATTCTGCAGATATGCTTAAAGAGAGAGATTAAATCTTATTTACTACGCTTATCATCATCCTAATCAGTTCGGCTTTACTCCTCGGCGGTCGACTGAGCACGCCCTAGCGAATTTTTATAAAAACCTTCAACATGGCATTCACTCCAATGACTTGATGGTGGCAATTTCGGTTGACATTGTATCGGCCTTTGATAACCTGCCTTGGCATATAATCCAACGTTAGCTTAGTTTAACAAATTGGGATCCAGCCCTCATACAGCTTTGTGCAAGCTTTCTCTCAAACAGGCATATCTTTATTTCATCTTCATCTGGTTATTTCACCACTCCACAGTATAAGGTTGTCCGCAGGGTTCTTGTAGCGGCCCCGAGCTTTGGAACTTCGTAGCAGCATCGCTGCTATCGGCTCCTTGGCCGGACCATACCAGGATTCAAGCTTTTGCTGACGATTTTCCTATTTTAGTGTATTCACAAACTCTAGATCAGATTCAAGCGAATGCTAGGGAATCCTTACGTATTCTTCATAATTGGCTTTTGGAACATGAACTAAAGGCTTCTAAAGAGAAGTCCAGGGCTTTAGTATTGAAGGTCTCTCGTGATCTGGCCCGCTCTCCTTCCCTTTTATTCGGAGACTATTTTATAAAACGAGCTAAAGTCCTTAAATATCTTGGAGTCAAACTTACACAAAATCTAACTTGGGATGCACATATTGATTGGATACGTCAAAAAACTACCTAAAAACAAAGCTGCCTCCAAAGAATTGCTGGGGGTAATTGGGGAATAAAAATGCATCATCGTCGATCAATGTATCGACAAGTGATTGAGACTTCAATTCTGTATGCTGCTGGTTTGTGGGGTAGATGTTTTAGCGTACGTTTGGAGAAGAAAATTCTTTCGATTCAACGAAGAGCTCTTCTCACGGTCACGGGCCTATAACACTTGCTCTCACGCGGCACTTCATGTTCTGTCTGGTACTTCTCCCATTGATCTCACGATCAGGGAGAAGGTCTGGCTGTGGGCACTGAAAAAAGTTGAATTACGTGAAATTACCCTAGATGGTACTCCTTTCCTTCCTTCTCAGTTTGAAGTATTTTCTCCCAAATGGTTTCTTCATTCTTATCTTCAGATTGCCTCTTATCCAACATCCATTACTCTAACTCTTCCGCCTCCTTCTTACCATAGAATTTACACTGACGGATCCAAAACGGAAATGGGAGTTGCTTCGGCTCATGCATATTTCCAGGGAAATGATTTTAGTTCTGGTTGGAGTACATTTCTGCATACTGACAACAGTATATTTCAGGCCGAACTTTTTGCACTCAAGGAGGCGTTAAATTTTTCAAAGGAAATAAATAGTGAAAATATTCAAATTATATCCGACAGTCAATCTGCTCTTCAATCACTAAAAGATCCCCTCCAGCGAAACATTCTATCAGCGCAAATACAAGAGCTACTTCTCACTCTACCTTCAGTTTCTTTACACTGGGTTAAGGGGCATTCGGGCGATGTTGGGAACGATCGAGCTGATGATTTAGCCCGAACGGCGGCCAACGACCCTCAACATTTTAATACCCTGCTTCTTCCTTTCCCAAAATCAACGTTAAAAGGTTATCTTCGCTGTCAACTAATGGAAGACTGGCAGGCTCGCTGGAATGAAGGAGAAACAGGACGTCGAGTTTTTGAGTTTTTCCCTCGTGTTCGTCTTACCCCTAGAATCAAGAACAGGTCTGAAACTATTTTCATCTCTGGACACGGTCCTTTTCCTCAGTACTTGCATCGCTTTTCGTTGGCAGATTCCCCTCTTTGCTCTTGCGGAGAACTTGGTTCCCCAGAGCATTTTCTTTTTTCATGTACCTTAACTTCAGAGTTCCATCTACGCAGAGATCCTACTCAAACCTTCAGTCAGAATATTCTAAAAGCATTTTCTCATAATACCATTCGCTCTTTGATATATGAACTGTTTTTAAAGCTTTCAAACGAAGGATTCCTCTTCCAAGGCATCTAATGAAATCCATTATATACGTGACTTTCTCCCCCCCCCCTTTTATTTTTCTTCTCTTTTTCCATTTAAATTTATCTTCATTTTTCACACGTATAAGTTATTTTTTATTTTTAAATTGTAATGTCATATGTGTATTTGAATGTTTATAATTCTATGTCATGTTTATGTCAAGAATCTGTTGTACCGTAAAATGGGGTGAATAGGAACACTTTTCAGCTTTGGTTGTAAAAAAAGCAGTTAAAAGATTTTTTTTCAATTTGATTTTTTGGGTAAAAACTTCGGTCTTGCTTTACTTTTGATATTCCAAGTAAAGACAAAACATTTTGAACCATAATAATAAAAATATATAGGAAATTATGGGTGTTCCGAATCACCCCGCTGATAGGGGTCAATCGGAACACATGTTAAAATTTTTATTTTTTTCAATTTAACCTGTAATAGGTCTCACAAACATGAGTAATATTGATGGGGGAGAATAAGAACAGATAATTACTGTCAAATAAATGTATAATTTCAATACCAGTAAACGTTTATAATTTGTCAAAATTCAAAATAATTTTGAACTTATGAAAAATGAAAAGTAATTTTAAGAAATGCTTTTGAATTGAAATACAAAGATTTAACATGAATGGAAGTCACTCATGTCGTCCACAAATATGTACTTGTCCTTAAAACTAGCAATTGTGACTTGGCTTAAGTTTTTTCATAACATCTCCTGGGATGAACTCTGCCTTTTCTTTAGTTTCTTAAAATCTCTGGGTTTCGGGATTGTCCTGAAAGATTTTTTCGCTTATTCATCATTGTCTGTGTGCTGGACTTTTACTACATAAAGTCTATGTGACTTTCCCCCTCGTATTTTAAGTAAAAAGAAGTCTCCTGGAGAAAAAATCTTTTGAAATCTGCAACTTTTTGTCATTCTAAGATCTAGTTGCTCACGAGAAGGGATAAACAGTAATAAATCCTTGTCCTCGTCTTGATTAGAAGAATTGGGGTTAGAATCTTGATTTTTCAAACAGTTTCCTTCAAATAAGTTTGAATTGGAACAGCAGAACTAAGTGTTCCGATTCACCCCGCAAATTTTTTTCCTATGGCATTTTTCAGAATTCTTCATTTTTATGACACAATTTATAAAAAATGTAAATTCTAATGTGGTATTCTGTTGTTCAGATACATGTATAATTGAAACATACCACTCTTAGTTTTTAAATATAAGAAGGTTTGTTCTTGCATATGAAGTTTTGCAGTCTATGAAAATGTGATGTTTTCTAGCATTCCACGTGCAGCCCTCCTTAGAAGCCAGTAGCGCTGCCAGATTGACAAAAGTAATTTTTTCCTACTTCCTATGATCTTACCTTTCTAAAAAAAAATTCATGGCGAAAAATACTCAATAGTATATTTATGAAGAATTTCTTTGTACGGTCGGGAAGTTTTGTTCCGATTGACCCCGCTGTTCCTGTACATCCCATTTTACGGTACGTCGAAATTTACTCAAAATTTTTGTTCAAAATATGTACTTTTGTTTTTTAAATAAATGTCCCAGAGACCCATACAAAACCGGTTAATCCAAGCAAATTGGAAGGTACGGGGGTCTCTGGGGTGCTAAATGGCTAAATATTTGCTACGCTTTTATTGTACAATTCTGGGCTACACTGCAATTAACTTCTAATCTATTCACATGTCTTGATGAATTTATTTATTTATTGTCCCCATTTCATTCTTTTGCGATCGCAAGACAATTTCATTACCGTCCCAATCGATTGTGAGAACTCTGAAGTAGTAGTTCAAGTGATACTTCCAGCGATGCAGGACCTTGAGTAATAAGAATCTGGTGCGAAAACAGTGCGGGTAGAAGTGCCGGTGCATAAGAGAGTGCAAATCTTTTGGGTAAACGGAGGAAAAGAATGGCTTTTCAAGATTTTTTTGCAGTGAACGAATTAATGATTTGCACTGTTAAAACTGCGGGTTGCACATACCTTTTAGGGTGAAATGCTGTAGCTCCAGCGTCATCCACTGAAGGGTGTCACTTTACTCCCTATGGCAAATCAGAGAGTTAAGCGTTACCCTTCAGGGGAGCACACTGGTGTTACTAATCCAGTATAATACTACGCTTAGCTAAATACATTTCATAACCTTTTATTATTTTTGTTACCTAAAATCTTCGAGTTAAGTTACTATTAGGAAGAGTCATAACTTTTGCAATATTTGTCGTAGGTGAGTTTTCGCAATGTACTGTTAAAATGTGCGCATGTGCTAGAAGAGCAGACAATAATTATTTTTAACACTATTTCACAGGCCCGTCATTTAGGGAGCAGGGGGGTCAATCCCTCCCCCCCCCCCGGCTTTGAGAAATCAATGAATTTACATATAAGTAGGCGTGGTTTGTTGTTTTCCAGTGAAATTGCATTGTTTTTGTACCCTTTGACCCCCCCTGGAAAAGCCTGAAATGACGGCCTCGCTATTTCACTTCTTACTTCCAATGTCCACATTTTCACAGTTTGCTTCCGATTACCGGGTTAAATTCAGCCAGTCGTAATGTACGCCACTTTCGCTTTCATCGGCGCAGAACGCTTGAAGCCTTACAGACGGGTCATTCCATTTTAAATCAACGAATTTTCAAAAAAGTTGTTGCATCACCATTTTTGATTTTGATGAAAATTTGCATGTGTATTCCTTTTACTTCCCAGAGCTCAAAATAGTGTTCATTTTATTTTTAAAAAATTTACCCTTTGATATATAGGCCCTTTTTGTTGTTGGCAACAGCGAAAATCGGGCGTTTTGATGCTTTGCCTTATGAACTATAACTTTTTTTCTATCAAAGATTTTGAGCTCAACTATAGCTCATTGGAAAGCTAAGAAAAAGATCTTTTTATATATGCTATTAATAAATTTCAGATTAAAAAAAAATACTTATTTTTTCAAGGTCAAAGTTCACGACGAAAATGACATTTTTTACTACTTTCGAACATTAAAAAATCCATGAAGGGTTCAAAGTAACAAGCCGATTTTTTCATCATATATTCATAGTCATGATTACTTACTGTATAAAAAAAATTGGCTTGTTATTCCACCCCCTTTATGAGATATGCGCCCCCAAAGTTGTAAATTTTTTAAAAAATCCAATTTTCAACGCTAAAAAAATGCATGTGGGGGGCAAGGTAAAAATTTTTTACATGTGGTATTTTAAGTACTTTTTACCAGCTTTCTAATAAAACAAAAGTTGCTTTGTTATTCAAAGGCGTTTGATAGATATGAGGGACTGAACTTTCAAAAAATTGCACAAAAACAACGATTATTTTCATTTTTTTAAAACTTTTTTTTTATTTAAATGTAATTATATACCTTATTCTTTGTCTTAAATGCTAAAAAAAGACTAAGAAGAGCAATGAAGAAACATATTTAAAGTTTAATAAGATAATTTAATATTTTTAACACCTGGGAATATAGAATACCACTAAACTTGTCTGATTTTTAAATATCCGATTGCTACCTACAACAGGACTGAGCATTTCTCAACTTGTCCAGGTTTGTTCATACCATGTGATCATCCTTGTTCTGGCTTGCTCTCACTTGTGTATCTTAGTTGTCTTTCAAATTCTGAAAGAAGTAGGTTGTTGAGCTAGTGTTTGCTGTAAAATCTTGTGAAGCTGATGTGATTTGTTTTCATTTCAAGTTCATTCATATTCACAGAATGTTTTGTTAAAGGTAAAAGAAGAAATTCTTTAGAATCCTTAAATATAAATTTAAATTTGTCTTTCTGCATGTAAACTGTGAATAAGTTATGGATAACCCTAAATGCTGCATAGGAGTTTTTGAGAATGATGATTGTAATATTTTAAGTTACAGTAGGCAGTCTACTGTAAATAGTATTTCTGAGTACAGTGATGATGGTAAGCATTTACTGCACCTGAGTACTGGGTGTAAAACTATTGAAACTGTTTGTACCTACCAGCAAGAAGTCCATAAAGGTGGCAAAACTTGGCAAGAAATTTTTTTGCATGGTAGGTACAAACAGTTTCAATAGTTTTACACCCAGTACTCAGGTGCAGTAAAGTTTTATCATCATCACTGTACTCAGAAATACTATTTACAGTAGACTGCCTACTGTAACTTAAAATATTACAATCATCATTCTCAAAAACTCCTATGGAGCATTTAGGGTTATCCATAACTTATTCACAGTTTACATGCAGAAAGACAAATTTAAATTTATATTTAAGGATTCTAAAGAATTTCTTCTTTTACTTTTAACAAAACATTCTGTGAATATGAATGAACTTGAAATGAAGAGAAATCGCGTCAGCTTCACAAGATTTTACAGCAGAAACACTAGCTCCACAACCTACTTCTTTCAGAATTTGAAAGACAACTAAGATACACATGTGAGAGCAAGTCAGAACAAGGATGATCACATGGTATGAACAAACCTGGACAAGTTGAGAAATGCTCAGTCCTGTTGTAGGTAGCAATCAGATGTTTAAAAATCAGACAAGTTTAGTGGTATTCTATATTCCCAGGTGTTAAAAATATTAAATTATCTTATTAAACTATAAATATGTTTCTTCATTGCTCTTCTTAGTCTTTTTTTAGCATTTAAGACAAAGAATAAGGTATATAATTACATTTAAATAAAAAAAAGTTTTAAAAAAATGAAAATAATCGTTGTTTTTGTGCAATTTTTTGAAAGTTCAGTCCCTCATATCTATCAAACGCCTTTGAATAACAAAGCAACTTTTGTTTTATTAGAAAGCTGGTAAAAAGTACTTAAAATACCACATGTAAAAAAATTTTTACCTTGCCCCCCACATGCATTTTTTTAGCGTTGAAAATTGGATTTTTTAAAAAATTTACAACTTTGGGGGCGCATATCTCATAAAGGGGGTGGAATAACAAGCCAATTTTTTTTATACAGTAAGTAACCATGACTATGAATATATGATGAAAAAATCGGCTTGTTACTTTGAACCCTTCATGGGTTTTTTAATGTTCGAAAGTAGTAAAAAATGTCATTTTCGTCGTGAACTTTGACCTTGAAAAATAAGTTTTTTTTTTTAAATCTGAAATTTATTAATAGCATATATAAAAAGATCTTTTTCTTAGCTTTCCAATGAGCTATAGTTGAGCTCAAAATCTTTGACAGAAAAAAAGTTATAGTTCATAAGGCAAAGCATCAAAACGCCCGATTTTCGCTGTTGCCAACAGCAAAAAGGGTCTATATATCAAAGGGTAATTTTTTTAAAAATAAAATGAACACTATTTTGAGCTCTGGGAAGTAAAAGGAATACACATGCAAATTTTCATCAAAATCAAAAGTGGTGATGCGCACCCCATTTGTTGATTTAAAATGGAATGACCCAGACGTAACCAAGATGTGCTTTCACCGACACAGTGGTAAAAGCACTTGCATTCCTCCTTACGGGGTAAGTTCAGTGTTCTGGGATCGATCCTAACGTGTGTTATTAAAATAACTGACGGATTTGTGCGATATTGATTGGTAGTGGGAAAGTATGAACCTGACAAACATTAAATAAACGAATACAGTCGTCGCTCAACATAGCGACCACCTCCGTAACACAGAAAAAGATCTTTATACGAGTGGTCTCCCTAAGAGGTAGATTTTTTTTAACACAGATTAAGCATACATGTTCAGAACTTTCATTAAAATTGGCAATTTTTTTAAAAAAAATTTAGCTAAGTACTCATTTTTTTTCGTGGAAAAAAATATATTAGAGCAAAATACTATAACAAAATATTAAACAGATTTTAAATTAGAAAATTTGAAAATGAAAAATCTTTGGAATAAAATATAAAAAAAGCTTTTTAAGTATAAAGACTATTTTTCTATCAGTTTGATTTGCACTTAAAAGTATGAAATACAATAAACATATTTCTTGATGACAACAGTAAAAAATGATCTTATATCTGAATATGTTTATTAATCCTAAAGCAGCAAATGAAATTTAAATTAAAAACTTGAGAGAAGAAATAGGCGGTATACAGCTTAGTATGAATAGCTTTAAATGTACCGCCTATTTTGTCTCTCAAATATTTAATTTAAATTTCATTTGCTGCTTTAGAATTAACCAACATATAAAGATATAATTACATTATTTTTGACTGTTGTCATCAAGAAATCATATATTTATTTTATTTCATACTTTTTAGTGCGCATAAAACTGATAGATATAGTTTTTAAACTTAAAAAGCTTTTTTTATATTTAATTAAAAATTCGGGTATGAGGTATGCGAAATGAACGTTTCAAAAAATAAGTTGCTAAACTATCAAGAACTTTTGTTTTGCGAGTTCAAGAACAGCCACAGCGCAGCCGTGGTAGTGCAAAACAAATGAAAGTTTGATGGCCACATCATAGCAACATTATTAAAACATTAGTACAAAAAACAACAAAATAATATGATAATCATGTTAAAAGTCGCAATAACCGTAAAGTAATATTATTGAGGTGGTATACACAAACTGGCAAAAAGATGACAACTCAATTCCTGTACTTCTAGTACATGGTTCCTAAAGAC